>JAWPHD010015782.1:0-53370 GCA_037043455.1 Cyrtodaria siliqua
GGGCGTCATTAATCGATTACAGTAGCAACAGCCGCAGTTTACAACATGTGTACACCATTTCGAAAAGTACTGACGACGAGGTATTTCTATAAATTATATATTTTGAGAATTCAAACTCTATATGGACACAATATAAACGGCTTTAACCAGCCAGGTCAAACCCCAAAACTGGAGCGTCCGATGGGTGTTGTGGGGGGGGGGGGGGGGGGGGGGGTAGTAATAAAAGATAGTACGGATGCGAACGCACTGACTGACGGACGGACGGACTGACAGACTACTAATTAAAAATATAAATAAAAAAAATATCCCTCCTGTGACTTACTGATGACTGTATATTATTGACTTTAATAAAAACTGACTAAATTAAACGTTATTGACAAATTAATTGTATTTTATAGTCGCACCACTGGCTATAAGGTCATTTGGTGACCTTTCCAGCTTACAATGCTGGAGGAAGACCCCAGATGCCTCTCCGGGCAATGTTCAAGTGCGGGTGGGCACCTGGGTAGAACCACCGATGTTCCATTACCCTAAACATGTTAACAAACTCAGCCTGTGCAGCCATATTTGCTAGAGTAATACAGTAAAGCTACTCACGGTAGTCGAATATGCCTCCAGTTCTTCTTGCACGTATTGCGCAATTGTCACCAACCGTCAACAGAGTTCATTTAAGATCGAAAAGTGTCCACAAACCTGGTCAGAATATTCCCACAACACCAAATTCGAAGTGTTAATTATGTTGAATTAACACATAATCCTGACCACGATAGCACCAAAAGAAGTCCTGTGACACTATGTCACCAGGGCTTTAATAAATAACAAGTCCAGACTCTTAAATACACGCTTTAATACGCTTTAAAGCTACCCCATTTTAATGTCTGATCGTAGTGTTACATTAATTCTAGCAGACTCTAGAATCAAACAAATCTAACAAATTCAGCAAATCTTCAACAAATCCAATCCCCGCTTCTAAACATCCGAGTATATACTTGCACGCACGTGCAAGCATCTCATTGGTTGTTTACGCAGTTATTCAATAGGTCGTAATAAATTATACTACGCCTACGTTATACCTGAGTAAACTACTACACTACTCCTATTAAAGAGAGCTATCACAAATTGTAGAATATTAGGTAAATTACATTAAAGCGCTCGGTAGTGTTACATTGACATTTTTCTGTCCAAACCAACATTTATTTTGTTCAATACATTTGTCAAAGGTTCATCAATGACTGAAAAGTTATTACATTTTTTTCTATAATTACCAGCCATACTGAGAAAACGCATCAATTGCTTTTTACAAGTCGGTAAGGGAAATTCAGAAATAGCCTTGACCTTAGCCTCAATAGGTTTAACCTGACCTTGTCCCCACTTCATGTCCTAAAAATCTGACAAATGCGCGACTAAACTCACTTTTGTTGATGTTGACGGTCAAATTCGCATCAGTAAGACGATCGAAGAAACTTCTAATGGTCTGTAAATGGTCTTCCCATGAAGAAGAAGAAAAATCATTCTCAACGGCTCTTTTTTCCATAGTTCGAGTAACTGCACAAGCCGGATACGAATCAGGTATGTCTTGTCTTGACGAGATCAGGGGATTGATCCAAAGAAGGCTTGTCAGATACAAGTGGATTAACCAAGACCTTATCTCCAGCTAGGTCATTGCCTAGTAACAAATGGACACCTTTAAATAAAAAAAATATCTTATTCTCACAGCCACAGGTCCAGTAATCAAATCTGATGAAAAATAAATATTATGGAGAGGGACAGTCAAATAACCGCACTCTACACCATGAATAAGTACATTAGTACCAGAATAAGTCTTCTCAGAAAAAGGCATATCTGCTAATATAAGAGATTGAGAAGCTCATGTGTCACGCAGTATCTTAATAGGGATATGCTTGGTCGAAGATATAGAACCTTCTGACATGAATGGTTCATAAGTCTCCTTAACAGAATCAGACTGGGATTTCTTGACCTCAAAAATTGCATCGTTTCCAATACAAGACTGGGGTTTAGACTTTAAAGAGGTGAGACCCTCTTTTTGTTGTTGCTTCCTTTTCAAAGTAAAGCACTCAGAAATGAGGTGACCTTCCTTTTTGCAATAATTGTAAGTAATTTGAGATAAGGATTTTTAATCAGTATTCTCATTAGATGCTTGATGTTTAGAAGTACTAGTATTGAAAAAACGAGACTGAGATTTAGAAGTACTGTCGTACGAGTGAGAGGGTTTCTTAAATGAAGAATGCTGCCGAGGGCTTGATTTTTAAGCAAAAGAAACCTAGTGAGTTAGCGAATAATCATCCGCCAAAGGTGCAGCATCTTCCAAAGTTTCAGCCTTTTGCTCACCTAAATAGGTTTCTACATAATTTTTAATACACTTTTTGAACTCTTTAATTAAAATAAGTTGCCTTAACGTATCATGATTGCGCTCAATTTTCTTGGATGCACACCATCAATCAATTGTCTTTTGGTTCGAGCAAATTCAACATGTGTTTGATCACTTTCTTACAATTTCTAAACTTATACTTCAGGAACCAATTCATAAGCTTTTACGATAATATCTTTGACAGTTTGTTATGAGGAACTTTGTTCTACAGTTAACTGAGTGTAAACCCAATTAAAACATTCTGTAAATGTAATGTCCAATGTTCTATTAGCTATTTCAATTTTTCAGCAAATTTCTCAAAATGTCAACTACCTTTTTTGAAAAGACGGTACTAATCTAATATGTTTAGTAACATCACAAGTATATGAGTGGGAGAGTGGCAATGAAGGTGAATTGCCTTGCTTGCCAAATCCATTTTCCGCATCTCTAATTCAAATTCTCTCCTTTTTTCTTCTTCCTGTAATTTCATTTCTTTTTCTTTCATTTGAATTTCTTTTTCACTCATTTCATTTTCTGATTTCATTTTTCCCAATTCTATTTCCTTTTCTCTTTCTTCTTTTTCAATTTTCATTTGTTTTTCTTTCAACTGCATTTCTTTTTCTATCTTCATTTTTTCTAATTTTATTTCTTTTAATTTTACATCAAATTCTTTTTCCACCAACAAATGTAATGCTTCCTCTCCAATTTCTGCATCAACCAAAAAGTGCACCAAAATATTTTTAATCTCAGATTTTCTCATAGAAGATTTACATTTCGGTAACTTATAATGTTTTGCAAGCAAGAGCAATTCATCTTTTTTAAGTGAATCAAATTCCTCCAGAGTAGGCGTAGCAACAGTTCTTCTTATTCTACGAATAGTAACACTTAAAAGCCCCATCCCCAAGGTTCCATTTTGATCGTCCTATGCATACTGTCTTTGGGATGGCTGAGATTTATACTTTTACCATTTTAAATATTGAGTTCTGCTCATCTCACAACCAGAGTGCGTGAACGGTAGCAAGCATTTCACTACCGTTCGTTAATCAAACCGAGACTCATTTTTGTGGGTGAAGTTATTGAAGATGCACTTCTAAAGAAACAGAATTGAATGAATTGGATGTTGTTTAACGGATTATCAAGAAATTATATGTTATTAAGACCCGCACCAGAAAGAGGGAGCTATAGGTAGGAATCCGGGAACCGGCCATAATATTAACACCAAATATATTACTATATGCTTTAACTTGAAGGATAGACTCCGATACACAGGACCTCCCAGTTGACGTCCCCATCAGACGTACGAGGCTACCTCTGCCTGCACGAGGGATAGTGTCTTGTCAAATAACACACAGATGATTGGCGCCGGTGAGTCTTGAACCCGGGTTCTCCGGATTTCAAGCCCACCGTGCTATCCACAGGCTGGAGGCTGACTGCGATGAAATGCGTGTATCTAAAATGCTAAAACTTCAATATTTCAATGATACGGTTATATCCAAAAGGCTATGGAACGCCAAATCTACATAAACCTAAATAATTGTTGATATCTACAATTATTTGAAGATATCTCTAATTCAATTAGAGATATCTCTAATTATTTGTAGATATCTCTAATTCAATTAGAGATATCTACAATTCAATTAGAGATATCTCTAATTATTTGTAGATATCTTTAATTCAATTAGAGATATCTCTAATTCATTTGAAGATATCTACAATTCAATTGGAGATATCTCTAATTGAATTGTAGATATCTCTAATTACAATCAAACTCAACATATCCATAATTGAATTACTGATATCTACAATTGAATTAGAGATATCTACAATTCGATTAGAGATATCTCTAAATGTTTATAATATAAACTTTAAATTACGAAAATAATAATCGCTCCCAAAAGCAAACCAAACTACGCATGAGCGCGCGCGTTCTTCAAAAACAGTGGTTATAATACAAGGGCCAATTTACATTGGTCTTATATTCATGTGACAAACATAGGTTGTCTCAATGTCTCGCATAACTAAGCTCTGAAACTACCTTCTATCTCCATCTAAAAGTTCAATACTCCACGATGGAAATACACTCTGTCTCTGTCGAATCTATCGTCATGTGTCTATCTTATGTATAGTTTGTCGCAGTCATACAATGGGACATTATAATACCATTTGACAAAATATGTATTGTAACTATTGTATAGTTGGCTATTTTCTACATCTAAGACATGTTATGTACACATTAAATATTTTATTTACACAGTTTATATTTTGTTTCCACATTATATGTATCATGGTTACATTAATGCATTAATATATACAATATTGATATAAATACATATACAAGTAAGAGCGCTCTTACTAATTATAATTGTACTACATGTGTCGGTTCAGTTTGCTAATTATTTATGTCAAAGCTGTTTTTGAAAATTTATATAGAAGAGAGTGCCTCACTCCTATTGTAGAATCAAAAGGCTAACATCTATACCCTTGGAAGGTATAATTGGCAGTTTAAAGCTTATATATGACGTCATAATCCTCACTGCCAATGGTAGCCAATACTTATGGATAGGGAGAAATAATTATTATTTATTTATTCGCCATGGAGACGTCAACACTACAATTAGAGATATCTCTAATTCATTTGAACATATCCATAATTCAATTGGAGATATCTCTAATTGATTTGAAGATATCTCTAATACATCTGATATATTGATATCTCTAATTCAATTAGAGATATCTCTAATTGAATTATGGATATGTTCAAATGAATTAGAGATATCTCTAATTGAATTGTAGATATCTTCAAATAATTGTAGATATCAACAAATAATTAGGTTTATGTAGATATGGCGTTCCATAAAAGGCTGGGGTTCACAACAGTCATTCTTTTCTGGCAAATTTGTGTATGTTGTTCTAATGAGTATACTCCCTCCGCCAGTGTATCAAGAGACGAATCTCTCAATGGCACGGTATTCAAATAATAATAATAATAATAATAGTCTTTATTTACAGAGGGTAACACATTTAGTTATAAACTAATCTTCTATGAGGCCCTCTATTATATACACATTTACAAATGACAAATGACAGAACAAATCAAATAAAGCAGTAATCAATAAAGGCAATATTGTTTTTAAATATTAAATGTTTGCATTCAAACTAAACGTTGCATACACTTTAACACACATACTCTCGTTTACCCTAAATTTGAGCAAAAGAAACAAGCTCTAAGATGAATTAATACAATGAAGCTATGGAAAAAAAAGAAGCAAGCATAATTAATAACAGCAGAATTATTTTACAAGCCCTGTCCGCTTTACTTAAAAATGGTGTATTAAAATGTGTAAGTATTTGAAACGAACATTAGGTTCCTTTCATCCATTTTATGAAATTCGAATGAAATGCATCAATAGTATTCAGAGTTTTTAACTTATCTGGTAAGCTGTTCCATATAATAGGTCCTGAATATGTAACACTTTGTTTGTAAATTTCTTTGTTTGGCCTTGGTGGAATAAAAGTATATGTTGATGTTGATCTTAGCACTGGCACATTATCATTTGCCATTCTGTGTTTAAACATTTCATTAACATATTGAGGTGTTTCTGATTTGGTGACTTTATACATAAACTTTGCTTTTCTTAGATATAATCTTTCAAAGACTGTTAATATTTTCAATTTTTGCATGGTTTCTAATACATCCACCACTTTATAGTCCATTATTATTTTACATGCGCGTTTTTGAAGACGAAAAATTCTATTAAGATTCATTTGAGATGTGCCTCCCCAAATTGTATTACAATAGTCTATGTGGGGTTGAATGTATGTTTTGTAAAACTGAGTTCTGTGCTCGGTAGATAAATATTCTTTGATTCTAGATAGAAGCCATGTATTTGATGTCATTTTTTTGCATATTTTATCTATGTGGATTGACCAAGTCAAGTTATTGTCTACAAAAACTCCAAGAATTTTGTCATTTGCAATTGTATTTAAATTATCACAGTTTAAATTTAAAGTTAGATTTTCAAAAGTCAAACTGGCTCTTTTTTGATGAGTAGTTATTAACATTACTTTAGTCTTTGTGGTATTTATAAGCATGCCATTACATTTGCACCAGTTTGATAAACTATCTAGGGCTGTTTGTAAATTACTTTCAATTGTTTGGCGAGAATCTCCAATGTCATATAGGGTAGTGTCATCTGCATAAAGGTCTGTGTTTACCAAGTCAGTATAGAGTGGTAAATCATTAATAAACATTAAGAATAGTAGAGGACCCAAAATTGAGCCCTGTGCAAACTATACAATTTTCCTCAGAAGTAATGTTGTTAACAGATACCTTTTGCTTTCTATTGAGTAGATATGAAGAAAACCACAAAATTGTATCACCAGAAAGTTTGTAGTGCTTCAATTTTTTCAACAACAGTGTGTGATCAACAAGATCAAAAGCTTTTTTGAAGTCGACCATTACAACTCCAATCAAAGATCCATTATTTATAGCTTCGAGCCATTTACCAATCATTCCTACTAAAGCAGTTTCACAAGAATGGTTGGGTCTAAAACCAGACTGAGTTTTGTGTTGTAAATTATAATATATAAGGAAATTCATTAATGAATCATGTACATGTTTCTCTAGTACTTTTGAGAGAATTGGTAGGATTGAGATGGGTCTGTAGTTATTGACATCATCTTTAGAACCACCCTTGTGAAGAGGTGTCACTTTGCCTTCCTTCCATTTATCAGGAAAAATGGAGTTTTTTATACTTTGGTTGCAAATGTAGGTGACACAATCTGCAATATGAGGTGCTGCTATTTTAAGCAAACGTGGTCCAATATTATCACATCCTGCGGCCTTTGTAACGTCAATATTTTTTAAGAATTTTTCAACTGTTTCCTGGGAAATTTCAGGAATTGAAAAGTAGGTTTCAGAAGAAATTTTGCTATCACAAAATGATTTAAGCTTGTCAAATTCTGAGATGTTAATTGGTTCTTTTATATTTGAAGCCACAGAAACAATTTTTTTATTAAATTCATTCGCAATATCACTGCCATCTTCAAATTCATTTTCACCAATTTTTAAAGATGAAATAGTTGCATTACATTTCTTTTTATTTATCCCTATTTCCTTAAATAATTTCCACACACTGCCTGGATTATTATTATTTTCATTTATCATTGATGTATACTGTGCTTTTTTAGATTGCTTTATTAATTTGACAACCTCATTTCG
Organism: Cyrtodaria siliqua; assembly: GCA_037043455.1. NCBI lineage: Eukaryota > Metazoa > Mollusca > Bivalvia > Adapedonta > Hiatellidae > Cyrtodaria > Cyrtodaria siliqua. Next base: position 7,590 of record JAWPHD010015782.1, read on the forward strand.
CCAAATTTTGTATTGAGCTTCATCATTTATAGCTTTATATCTGTCCCTAGTCTTAATAGCTTCAATAATATCAGGAGTTATCCATTTTGGTTGATGCTTATACTTGACTCTATGAGTTTTTAGTGGCAGATGTTTATCTACAATATCCATAAACATAGATGACCAAGTCTCTACGGTTTCGTTTGTGTCATCAAACACCTTGATGACATCCCATGGTGCAGATTGCAAATCATTTATAAAATCCTGTTCAATAAAATGTTTACATGACCTATATGATATTGAGTGATGCGAACATTGAGGTAATGTACATCTAGTTTTACGTGTAAGAAATACAGGAAAGTGGTCACTTAATCCTATTTGTGGAACATTTATAGAACTAATATTTTCCTTCACATTGCAGTATATATGGTCTATTAGTGTTTGCGAATGTGCTGTTCTTCTAGTAACAGTATTAATTTGTTGATACATGCCAAATGGTTCCATAAATTCTAACCATGCCTTTTTTGTCTGTTCATTTAGTAAATCCCTATTAAAATCACCTAACAAATAAATTTCCTTTTGTTTCTCGAGTACTTTTTCTATGAAGTTTTCAAAATGTTCATTCCATTTAACTGTTTCATTCGGATGCCGGTATATCATACCCACCAAAAAACTCTTTGAATTCTTTGGAAATACTTCTAGCCATAAACACTCTATTTCATTCTTCTCTAAATCACATCTTCTCTCTACCTTCGCCCCATTTTTAACATAAATAATAATTCCACCACCTTGTTCCTTTCGCTCCCTTGTTATTATTCTGTCTTTTCTAAAGAGTTGAAAATTATCTAACTGAAAACAATTGTCAAGGTGGAAATGTTTTAATTTAGTTTCACTTAATCCAAAAATATGAATATCATTTTTAGTATTGTTCAACATAAGCTCTATTTGGTCAAATTTATTTTGTATACCTTGGATATTTATGTGACCAATTTTTAAACCTTTATCTGATAACCCTAAATCAAGAGAATGTTGGCTGGGGTTCATGGAAAGACTAGTATCAGCATGCAAAATTTCATTTTGTGTTATATCACTGTATACAGTATTACAATTAATATAAGTACTTGTACTGTCACACAGTGTTAAGACATCATAGAATTCATTTTGCTCACTTTCGGTTTGAAGTGTACTTTTATCAATTAAAGTTTCATTGTTATATCTTCCGCTTATACTTAATATATCTGTCAAAGATGTTTCTGAATTCGTTACTATGCAATCACATTTTCTTAGATTACAATTTTCACATATGTCTTCCAATAAAAGGAAATAATTTGAAGATGAAAGTAGTTGAATGTCTTTACTTGTTGTGGCATATTTGCCAATATCCTATTTCCTCAAACATAAGCCAGAGGAATCTTTATGTCCATAAAGTTTACATTTGAAGCACTGCACTTGGTTTTGATGGCGACACTCACTTGTTGAATGGTTTGTAAGTCCACATTTGATGCATCTTTCTGCATTTTGATACCCTGCGTCTGGAGTATGAGAGTAGTGGTGCCGATATTCTTCATTTTTACGTTGATTTCCTAGGTAACCATGTTTATCGTTGTTGGTGGTTTGCTGAAAGTATCTGTTTGGAATCATCTGGTCTTCATTGTATTGCCTTATATCACCAGTATCATAGTGACCATTTCGGTTGTTTGATCGGCGAGAATCATGGTTCCGTAGATAACGACTTTCTTCATTCCTGCTACTAGGTTCTGATACTTGATAACTGTAACTTGGTCCTGTGTAAGACAGATTGATCGAATAGGCACAATGCTCAAAGTTTTTTCAACAATATGTAGGTGTTGGTCTATGGTACCGAGTACCCGTTTGATTCCTGATCTGGATAGATGTATGTTGTCACGGGGTTTGTAGAAATGGGAACGCAATTGGTTCTGTTTGTTTTAGAAGGCTGAATTTGTGTCGATACACTTGATTCCATTTACTTTACTTAACTGAGTGATCACATTATTGACATCCATTACGTCTGTATCACCCCTTGGACATGATGTACACAGATACAAATTACAGCTTGAGTTTTTGCTTTTTATATGTGTCAGAAGTTGCTCATACTTTTCTTCAAAATATTCGATGTCTGTGTTTCTCGCTGCATTGTTCCCACCGACATACACCACAATGTTGTCGAATTTGGCTATTTCAAAGATCTGCACTTTATCAATAATAATTTCAATAGTGGCACCGGGGACAGGTTGACATTCAACATTTCTTTTCAAGCCTTTGCTGTTTACACCTGATAGTATAGAGTCACCAATTATTAGTGTTCTGCTCTGTTTTCGCTCATTGTTTTGGGTAGTGGCCTGCTTTTGTTGCTTATCTTGTTTATTTTGCCCTGAAAGTTGACCAGATTTGACTTTCTTGTTTTGAGCACTTTTCTGTTGATCTTGACCATTATTGTTTAACTCTGTGTGATCTCTCGTTAGAGCTGCACTATAGTTAGCAGACCTTGGATTTAGTATGTGCTCCTCTCCGGTTGTGGTGCTTAAAGTCACAAATTGTGAATCAGCACCAAAGGTGGTTTCCGACAGTTCATGTACTGAAGGAGATCTGGAAATTTCCTGAGATCTTTGAAGTAGGGTTTCCAGTTTTGTGCTGACACAACACAGTTGTTCTTGCAAACTTTTGCTTATTTGGTGTAGTTCAGCAATTTGAATACTGATCTCTGAGATGGAGCATTGACCTGGCACCTGCTGAGCATTGATTTGTACTTCCTGTGTGATAACTGGAGATACAGGTGGTGATGAATGCACATGTCCTGTCACAGTGGGGGTTGATGTCTGCGACATCTGTACTCTGTTTATGTCCTCATCTGTTTCGGTGGCATACTGCTGATAGAGTCTTAATGCTAATCTTGAGAAGATAATTTCCCTCCATAACATATGTCCTGGACCCGTGGCAGAAATTGAGGCTGCATTATTGTCACTTGTCAGTGCACACCATCTACCCTTTATGTGGGTTATGTAACTTGACCTTGCATCATTTAATACTTTTGGTTGTAGCTCATTATTAATTGAGTCTATAAATTTACTGTAGAGGTCCTTTGAAGAAAACAATATGGTTATTTGACCATCACTAGGGATCACATATACCATTGAATCTGTCTTTAATTTTCTCTTCACGTTCTGTTGTGGATGTCTTGGTAACTGGTGTTGAAAATAGAGACTGGGATTGACTTTGGGTCAGTGAAAGTGTTTCGTCTTCTGGTAATGTCTCGTCCCGACTTTGAGAAGAATCGGCTGAGTGTGACATGATAAAATTAAATGACACTTCTTCATCTATGTGAGTGATCATTTTTATATGGTAATATCACATATCATTTTAGAATAGTGATAATTCCATTCTTTTCTTTTCTTTATCTTTATATAAATCCAATAATTCACTTGTAAAAATACACTTGTTTTTCTTCACTTAATAATTAGATCATATTTGCAAGAAGGCCTGCAGAGCCATTCTGTATGAACTGTCACGAGTTGCAACATGTATGTATATTCCCATCGTTTTGATTGGTAATTAATTAATGGCAAAGTCTTTGGGATAATAAAAGACAATTAATAATAACCATATCTCGTTTAAATAATTGTATTACCTACAATTATATTATATCATAAGCATAAAATATAACATTGAAGCAACACAACAAAAAAGAAAAAAAACACGCTTACCCATAAGGAGCGGTACAAAAAACGCTTACTCATAAGGATCGGTACCCAGGATATGGGATAGTACAAAGTTGAATATTTGAATACTCAGAAAACTATGTCTGACATACCGGTACTATTACAATAATATGGCTTTCTTGATAGTACTTTGTGCAAATTAAGGGTGTACATTTGTAAAACAAACAACTCAAAATTTCCGTAGGATGTTTGATCATATTTTATAAATGTGTTTACTCTTTGGCTGCAACTGCTTTAGTTATTCAGTAAAATTATGGATACATCCCGAGGTGTTTATAATTAAGTTTTTTATATATATTTACAAACACATTTACGTGTATTGTTTACTGTTTTTTCTGGGTGTTGACTTTATTGTTTAAGATTTCCTTTCTTTTATTTACACTGTCTTCCAAGAAGGTTTAATATCGAGGTTGTGTACACATAACATCGATTTAAGTTTAACCAATAGACAGTATTGCCTGACCGTTCCAAGTCGCTCACCTATGGGGCTGATATGTGCCATCTCGTCTTTTCGTTATTTTGCCGCGAAATAACGCCGAGCGAAATAACGCCGGGAGAAATAAGGAAAAGACGAAAAAACGCCGAGCGAAATAACGAAAAGACGGAAAAACGCCGGGCGAAATAACAAAATAACGCCGGGCGTAAAGACGCCGGTCGAAAAGACGTCAAGCGAAATAACGAAAAAACGCCCGGCTAAATAATGCCAAGCGAAAAGACGCTTGGCGTATTTTCGCTCGGCGTTATTTCGTTATTTCGCCCGGCGTTTTTTCGACCGGCGTCTTTTCGCACGGCGTTATTTTGTTATTTCGCCCGGCGTTTTTCCGTCTTTTCGTTATTTCGCTCGGCGTTTTTTCGACTTATCGTTATTTCGCTCGGCGTTTTTTCGTCTTTTCGTTATTTCGCACGGCGTCTTTTCGCCCGGCGTTATTTCGCGGCGAAATAAGTTTGTATCAGTTGTTATTTAATGATGGGTTAATCCGGAACTCAGACGCACTGTTTGAATCATTTCAAATGTTCAAAGATTTAAGTAAGTGTTAAGTTTGTATCAGTTTTCAAGCAATTTTTAAGGTAAATTGTTTATTCGACAAAATTCTAATTTGCTGAATTAAAAAATCAAAGTTAAAACTATATTGTTTGTAGCATGTGTAATTGATTGTTTATAGCACTGTATGCGACCATGACATATAACATCTTCAAATTGGTGATGCAGTTCATTTCAGTTTTGAAAATCATATATACTGTTGCAATCACTGTGTTTTTATGGATTAATTGTGATTAATATATTTGAAAGTGTACATTTATTACGAAATTAACAATGGCTCTTATAGTTGGACATAGCCAGACCAAGTATTTGCATCAATATCTTAATAATAAAGACATAGTAGTGAAGTGTTTTCCAGGATACAAGATTAACGAGACATGGCCTGAGATATCGGATTATGTTGCTGGATTTGATGTAAGTATATAGTGTATTTGTTTGACTACTATACAAACGGCAATCTTGATTTGTTTTTAAACTCAAGGTGTGAAGTTAGTTCCACAATTTGTGGACAAACTTCAGAAATGGAATTTAACAAAGAAAATGACAAATAAAAAGTCTCCTAGTTGCCAAATTCATTTTAATGGTAGAAACCATTGGGAAATGTCCTTTCAGAAAAGCGATTCGTGTTCAATTTATGTTGTAGATAGTTTAAAATCAAATAAAACTTTAAAATTCGGATATTATGTTACAACTTTCACAAATTTATGCAAACGAATCCCTTTTATTAATGTTGTTGTTCCCGATGTAATCAAAAAAAAAAATCTACTGCTACTGCAGATTACCAGGCCTAATTGACGACCTTGTTAAATGTGACAATAAATCATGTTCCATTGAATGGTTCCATAAATCTTGTGTAGACCACTTGAATTTTTCTACATGGAAATGTTCAAACTGCAAATAAATAATAACGTATGTATATACAATACAATATCTTTATTCAGCAAATAAACATACAACACAAGTTTATAGCCTACACAATTACATGAAAGTATGAAGATAGTGAGAACATGAACACTTATCCATATTAAACAAATAAACATACAATTACATCATATCAGCTTTACTGAGAAGCACATGATTTCTAAATCGCTATAATGAAAAATAAGAATTTAACATCAGGAAATTTCCTTTATGTTTATGTACTATTTCTTAATTTGAGAGCATAGAATATAAATTTCGCTAAGTTTACAACAACACATTTTGACTTTGATGTCATAAGCGAATCAACCTTGTTCAAATTTGGCCATCGGCAATAATAAGGTTTAAGATATTTATGTCTTAATTCTCTATATAAAATTGGACAAACAAGCAAGAAGTGGTATTCGTTTTCAATAAAATTCATATTGCAAAATCTGCATTTTCTTTCATCTCTATGAATATTTTCATATCTTCCGCTTTCTATGGCGAGGTTATGCGAAGACAATCTAAATCTGCAAAGAGCTATTCTAAATGTTTTCTCCATATCAATATCTAAATAATGTTCCAAGTTAAAATCGTGCTTAAAACGACAGTAAGTAACAAGTCTGTTAGAATTATTTATATTTGCATACCAGCTTTGATGATATATGTCAATATTCTTTGTTGAATGAGTTCATAGCTAATGTGTTCTATATCATATTGATTTAACCAAATATTTGTCATACCTAACGTCTCCAATATTGATTTTATTTGGAATGCCCAATTTGACCCGTTATACGATGTATTATTGTCTGCGTCGCTTTTTTGTAATTTATATATTTTCTTAGCAATACTGTTATCTCCTAATTTCAATAATTTAATCCAATACTTTACCATACTTAGTTTTCTCTTTATATAGAGCGGAACTCTACCTAGTTCACCATATAAACCTGTAAGATGTGTCGACCTTTTAACAGATAAAATCTTCCTGCAAACTTGTGTATGTATAAGTTCGACGTCTTTTGCATCATGTGATCCCCACACTTCCGAACTATAATTTAATACAGACGCCACTAAAGTGACAAACAGCTTGCATTTCTCAGAAATGGGTAATTCTATTCGATTAAAAACAGAGAAAAGATTATGCAGTGCAAACGATGCATGCTGTGCCAATCTTTTTTGCGTTCTAAACCAATTACCGTTTTTAAAAAAGTGAATTCCAAGATATTTAAAGGAATTAACTATTTCTTATGTTATATTATTTAATATGAACTCATATGTAGTGTGACACCTTTTTTCAAAAATCATTATTTTTTTTTGCTGTATTTATTTTCAGACCCCATGTATGACAGTATGATTCTATATCGTTCAACATAGACTGTAACGAATCTGGAGATAAAGCAAAGACTACTGCATCGTCCGCGTAAAGAAGCATGAATATCTTAAGATCATCTATCGTAAAAAAATGTCTTCTAAATCAGAGTTAACATTTGATACAATATAGTTTATAAACATCATAAACATCAGAGGAGAGCTCGGATCTCCTTGTTTCACTCCGATATGTGATTCCACAAAGTCTGATAAAGCAGACTTATATCGTATACATGACTTTACCACAGTGTACATAGATTTAATGGCATTTACAATTTTAATACTTACATTTTGGACTAAAAGCTTTTGCCATAAAAGTGCAGTAGTGAGCGGACAATTATATCGAATGCTTTTCATAGTCTATGAAAGCACATTACAGTTTTTTTCCCTAAGCTTAACACCTTTGCAACAATAGAATAAAATACAAATATACAATCTACAGTAGATTTACCCTTTTGAAATCCAAACTGGTTTTGCGATATCTTATCGTATTTGTCTGACCATATAGTTACACGATTAAGTAAAATTTGAGAATATATTTTTCCCAATACATTTATAAGTGTGATTCCCCTATAATGGTTTGCATCATCATTATTTCCATTTTTAAAGACTGGAATGATAATTCCTTCACCCCATGTTACAGGGTATTCACTGTTATTTGAAATAAATACATGTTTGTTTGTGTCATTCTTTTCTTTTACAAATGCATTTCTTGCTGTTTTAAAATCGCGCTTAGCTTGATAACATTCTCCGTTAAACCAGTCTTTATTATTAAAGTCAGATTCCTCCGATTTATTTTGTTTTTTATAAGATTTACCAAATACGCTGAATGCGCTATCATACATGTAAGTTGTGAACGAATTGACTATGTCGTCGATTTGATTATTGTTTATGTTTACATCGTTGAGCATGCTTTGCATTCGCTCATTGTTATTCATGAGTACGTTTCCAAACGAGTTGATCTTGGACTCGTCCCACACGATTTTTATTTTGCATCGGTTCATTTACTATGTCGGGGGCAGGTGCATTATTTCGTGCTAGTTTTGTTTTAAAACAAGTATATACTGGCGCATGATCAGAAAATTCGTTAAAATCTAATATCTTAAAGTTTGAAATACAACTACAATCTGAGAAATTAAGTAGTAGATAATCTACGGTGCTCATACCACCTGTATGGGAACAAAACGTGAATTCTCCCAAATAACTATCTGAAAACAAACGCCCATTCGCAATTATCAGTCGAGTTGTTTGACATAATTGAAGTAAACGACGCCCATTCATATCGATCACGTGATCTTTATTTACTCGTGGAGGAATGATTTCCGTGTTTACTATCGAGTCGTCATCTTCTAAATATCGGTCAAAATCGAGAAGATCAGGTAAATTCGATGTTCTACTACTGAGGTCATCCTTTGTGAAAATTTTACGTTTACCTTGATTACTATATTTTTCAATACCTATTTGAAGTTTTTCGAAAAAATCAATTTCTTCATTATTTAAAACGTTGGAGTTTGTTGGTAATATATACATGTTACATAAATATACATCATAATCAAATGCAAACAAATCATGCGATAATTTAACCCACATAATGCCACACTGTTTTTTTTTCAATAATTGTTATTTTTCCTTTTAATCTGTCTTTGTAATAAATGGATATTCCACCACTATATCGTCCTTTTCTAACATTTGGTGATTTATTTCCAAATATGTGATCACAAACGAATCCTTGTATCTCTAAATTTAAGATGTTATTTTTATTTAACCAAGTTTCTGAAAAAAATATGATGTCATAGTGCTTTATAAAGTCAGTAAAATCAGTGTCAGCTAATTTTCTGCAAAGTCCATTTACATTCCACGATATAATGTCGAGGTGCTCCTCGTGACCTCCCTAGTTGTGTCCGGTTGCTGGCTTATATTCGTGTCCGTTCACGTACAGTTTGTCTTTGACCATTTTGACATTGTTTCCTTTGTGTTTCTCCTGTTGCATTATGGGATATAATTCCTTCCTGGCTTCTCGTACTTGTTTTGGCCATTGTATGCCTATTCCAAGATTTGCGGTTTTCAAAGGCTCTGCGCAATCGTATGATTTTTGTCGAACAATTTCTCGGTCTCTAAAGTAGTGAAATTTGGCAACTATAGAACGTGTTTTTTTGGCATCCTTGCCACCTATCCTGTGCACGCGATCAAATATCATATCACTGGCTTCTGCTATATTAAGTTTGTGTATGCACATATCTCTAACTAATTGTTCGCAGTTTTCAGTTTCCGGAAGTCCATAAAACAGTAAATTTTCCTGCATCGATCTCGACTCCAAATCAGTTATCTTTGATTTTAATAGCTGATTTTGCGATTGGAAGTGTTTAACATCTTGCTCCATGTTGTGACAAGCATTGTTTAGTTTTTTGATTTCAGATTTTGCAGATTTCATATCGTTATTTTGACTATCACTCGTTGCACTGAAAAAGGAGCATGCACTTTCGACCTCGGTTACGCGCGTTTCAATATTGTTGACCTTTGTTTCCAAATATGTTACTTTCATATACTGAAAGGAAAAAGAAACGCAGGGTGCGTATTTCCACTATATATTGTATGTTTAATATGCTACTGCTAATCGAATGGTACAGGGCGACATTAGGCCTGTCCTTTTAGAAAGAAGGTTTAAACAGCACTGAACACACCAATGGTTACCTCTTTAAAGCCGTTGATAGCCGTCTATATGTCGTTGATAGCCGTCTATATTTGATGATGAAATCGTTAATATATACCACATATGCTTACCTGATTCGACGTCTATGCACCTGTTTTGCTGGACTATTTGTTAATATGCTTGTCGATGACGATGATGTTGGTAATGATTATAATGAACTAGATGATACTAAAAACTTCTGTCATTGCCAGGTATGTGTAAGAATATATATATTGTTCGTATATGTATATATGTGTCTATATGTGGGTATGTGTATACATGTATATGTGGTAGCTATGTATGGTGTATGTATATGTTTATGTACACAGAGTTTATAATCGGCTAAATTGTTTCAGTGTTGCCGACAATGTTTTGTTGATGTTGAAATAGCGTTATCACTGCCACTTGTTTTGTCGTATACGTCTTGCAATCCGGCTAGTCGTACAAATATCCTATTTGACTTTTAGGCTCGATTATGATAGCAGTTGTTATTGCGTTTAATTATACTGTTTTATTGACCAAAACTTCGTCATACTTTTTATAATAGACCAATATATATTTAAGTAATATTCTTCATGCTAATTATAATTGCATATGTTATAATTATGCCCATGCATTTGACATTAGTTTTTCACTTTTTCTGTTTTGTCTGGGTAATATTCCTACATAAAAGTTGATTGGTTACAAACAAGGTTATTGTTATTACATTTATAGGTTAGCGTAAAATGTCAACATCAATAGTAAATATTTGTTATGAATGGTTGTCACCGGTCAATGTTTGTAAACTAGTCTTGTGTGAAGCATGCAATTTACTACTATATGAATGAGTGGATAAATGACAAGGTCATCTTAAAATCCACGCTTTTCTCGGTGAGAAGAACTATTGAGAATCTTTAAAGCAGCTCAGTCATCCGTAAAGGTAATAGAGTTTATTGAAAAATTATGTATTTGCGTATAATCCGCAATACATTGTGTATAATCGGGTTATTTTACTGAGCGCGCTATTACAATTGCTTTAATGTTTAACGCATTTTATTATTATGCATGTTTAACTCGTTTGCTTCGTACGAACATTTGTACTAGATTAATCTGTCATCTTGTCCAAAACAATAGTTTTTCGACACAAAACATTATTGTTCTTCCTTAAGCAAAATTAAAACATTTTAATATCAAACTAAATAGTGTAGGACTCTCGGTATCATCTCGACACTCAACTATGCCAGTCATCAGGTCATTTATGACTGATACTTTATCTTTTTCTAGTACGGAAAATCAGTAATGGATGTAGATACATGAACGAGACGTAATAGTTGGCCATTACATAAGTAGCTCCATTAACGTCTGTATATATTTGGTAATTATAAAATGACTGTTGAGTTCCGGTTTATTTCCGACGCACATGCGCAGCAGGGAAAGTATTACGGTTTAACGAACGCCATTTTGCTTTGATGACATAGACGGATCCTGGTGTTCAGTAGATCGACGGTATACGTTACATTGGACATTGCAAGCCATTGTAATAAGTGCAAAATCGTGGGCGAAAATATTTTTGGGCGAAGGTAAGTACCGTAGATAAGTTTTGGTAGGTAATATGGCATATGATGGTTTTCGTGGAGAAGTAGGTCATGTTTCACGGGGCTGTCCGCAAGTTCATGAATGTGTGGCTATGGCTGTGGGCAGTGTTGAGAACTTGTCACAAGCCATTACGGAGCTTATGTGATAGGGCTGTTGTGGAGTGTCTGTATGTATTATAAGAATATGTTGAGTGTGAAGAAGTTGGCCTATGTGGGGCATGTGTGTTATTGTTTTTCTAGGTTGTTATTGTTTGCGCATGCGCATAAGTTACGATCAAGCTGTCACTCACATCTTGAAAATGTTATTTGTGTTGTTGTTGGTTTTTAGTTCAAGCAGGAAGTGTTGGTGAAGACTTCATTTGAAAGGACAGGTGGGTAGATGTAACATTGATGTAGTGTGCAGGTGACGTAACTATGAATCGTGAAGTGGAATCAGAATAGCTGTCGATGTGTTTTTTCGAGGAAGACTTTTGGCGGGAAAGTTTTTGTTCATCCGTTTGCTCGCATAGATGGTTCGAAATATCTTTCAAGAGCATTACTACGTCTTGCACAATAAGTGAAGAAATTATGTTTTTATGAAAGCTGAAGTTAAACAGATTTCCGCACGCCACAGACCTAGATGGGTGGGCCTCGTGAGAGGCTGCTGTCAATGTCTTCCCAGCCATGTCGAAATTGATTGTTTGTTTTGGTATGGTAGTTTTAGTTTGAGGTGGAGACGGAACACCAGTTTTCCTGGGTAGAACCAGTACTGTACACCTGCTGATGCGTATGGATGAAAAGGCAAAGTAAATGGTTGCTGCGCATTTTGGAAAGTGAACCTGGTGACGTAGAAAATTATGTCATTGACCAAAAGTGACACAGAGACCGATCACAGAGCAAACACATCAAAGCATTGAATCGGTAGTTGCTCATAACTGCGATAGTCGTGTCTCCGTGATAGTATAGAATGATAGAGAGAGAAAGAGATTGTCTTAAAGGGTTTGCTGTCTGAAAGCCATGTAAACGCTTGTTGTTCCCAACAGGGTGAGAACGGTCGTGACAGTACAACACAGGCAAACATTGCATATGCCGCAAAGTTTTGTTTCTCTAAGTAGTTGTGCACGACGTCGTACGTGTGTTTTTTGTATTCATGTGTAAATTTATATGCGTTTCGAGGGCAATTTGATTGTATGTTCTGTCTTACAGATGCCTCGTTATATAATAAAAGCCTGTAAAAGGCGTATTCTGTACAGGCCTGTTCCCAACTGTAAAGTTGACTATTTTCCCCTAAATATAGCAGGGATGTGTCCAAATCAGAAGGCAAAATTTGTCTGAAAATGTGAAGAAAAGGAATAAATATGCAATGTTTGTCTGCTGTGGGTCTAAGAAGTTATAATTATAATTAAGGTATATAATGTATGGAAATTTGTCAAATCATACATTTTGCCCAAAATGAGAGAAAGTGCGTTCTTCGCTACCAAAATGGGCAGGCCTGGGCCTCTTCCAAGTTTGGTGTGAAGAAGCCCTGGAGTGACGTGTGTGCTACAGAAAATAACATGTGACCTCGTGTGTTTCAAAGATATTGTGTTGTCTTGTGTTTGCAGTGTTCTGGTTGGGTAGGCAGCTGCTAGACGATTGTGGAGTTTGCAGCCTATATGCATTGTGGTGCCCTTCAGTTTGTATACAGGTACGTGCTGATGGTATTCGCTATGTACCTTATATGTTGTCGTGCATTGTTAATAAAATACATGTCGTGGGTAAAGCGCCATGACGCAGATGGCATATGGAACGTCTTACAGCTGGGTTGTTCAACTGGCATGACCCAGATGGGAAAGGCACAGCATGTCAGGTGTTAAAATTGTAAGCGAGAAGTGTTTGTGGTCAAAAGTTATGTGCAACATTTCAGTTTTGTTGAGTGTTGTGAGAATATGGCAGTTTAGTAGCGAAGTAGTTAGCGATTTGTGGGAATGCTCACAATTTCAAGAATATGTGCAATGGCTGTATTGAGAAACTCACGCATGGTACTTCCATTTCAGGGAGAGTAGATAATTGAGAGGATATATGGGTAGATATATATTCATTTATGGTGCAGGTTATGTATAACTCAGTAACTGTGTCGCGTTTCATGAATAGTTATCGGGTGTCATTGTGAGAATGGCTGTGGAAGGCTTATAGTGGATAAATTTCTTTTATATCATTTGTTAGCTCACAGATACATGGTGCGAAACTGCTTGCAATATTATTATTGTTGTTGCAAGTTGTCATGTGCAAATAGGCAATTGAAGGGCAATTCCATTCGCTTGCTGTTGTGGGGTATTGCATGTTTGATGATGTTGTGGCTGATAAATTGTGGTCTTTTATATGTGGGAATGAATAATATGTGACATATGTGATGGTTTGACATGCGCTAACCTGGAGGGGTGGGAATACAATTTGGTACGAAAAGCGATGGATTGACGTGTATGAAACTGGAAATATTGTTTGTACAATTCTTAATTGTTCGCCACTAGCGGTGATGTTCCCGCAAACACCATGGTAATCTTTGGCGAATTTGCCGCAAACTCCCTAAAAAGTTATACATTCGCGAGAAACATTTATTTATTTGGAACGTTCGCCAAACATCAGCACAAACTTACTTGCAGTTTTTTTGTTCGCCACAACATTGCGACAAACTTTACCATTCCGATTTACTTTTTTATTGCACGCCGAAACATCGCCACAAACTTTTCCATTCAGATTTGCCGTTTCTTTATTCGCCATAAGATCACGACAAACTTTTCCATTCTGATCTGCTTTATCTCCGTTCGCCAAAACTTCACCACAAAGCTTAAACTTTATACAGATTTTTGATATTTCTTCTATGTTACTTAATTATTACTCAAGTAAAATGTACTCGAGTAAAATGTGGATTTTATGTCAAAGGACCACTTGAAGAAGTTATTTTGCCAAGTATAAAACTTTTAGTGGAACCTTATTTTTTCAGTCGGTAGCAAGGCGGATTTGTAACCGGAGGCCCCGGGTTCAATCCTCCATGGTGCCACTGAGTTTCGTCGGTGTGTTCTTGGGCAAGACACTTTCCCTTAGCCTTGTCCATCGGATGGGGACGGTCCCGTGTATCGGTCTATCCTCCGAGCACGTTAAAGAACCATAGGAATCTATCTGATATAAGAGTAGGGCACGGTTCCCGGATTCCTATGTATCCTTCTCCTCTCTCTGGGGCGGCTCTAAATAACCTATACTGTGTTGATGAGCTGTTAAACAACATTCAATTAAATTATTTTTTCAGAAAAAGCCAAAATATGTATTATTGTGTTGCAAGAACATTTTTAAATACCAAACATCATGATAACTCCAGCATTTAAAACCAGAACAATTAAAATTGTGTCCCAAGTGCAAAATTGTATCAATATTACTCTGCATTAACATGACCATGATGACCAGTCAATTTAATAGTTTAAGACATAGTGATTTATTATATAGGAACTATCTTCAAATTCAACAAATATATAATCTACTTTGAAATTTAAGCACAATACTTTAAATAACATGTATTTAAAAGTAAAAAAATGACAAAGATAATTAATGCTTAATATCAGAATAATATAATACAAGTGTACAGTCATGTAGTTGATTGTTTGTTTTGGTATGGTAGTTTTAGTTTGAGGTGGAGACGGAACACCAGTTTTCCTGGGTAGAACCAGTACTGTACACCTGCTGATGCGTATGGATGAAAAGGCAAAGTAAATGGTTGCTGCGCATTTTGGAAAGTGAACCTGGTGACGTAGAAAATTATGTCATTGACCAAAAGTGACACAGAGACCGATCACAGAGCAAACACATCAAAGCATTGAATCGGTAATTGCTCATAACTGCGATAGTCGTGTCTCCGTGATAGTATAGAATGATAGAGAGAGAAAGAGATTGTCTTAAAGGGTTTGCTGTCTGAAAGCCATGTAAACGCTTGTTGTTCCCAACAGGGTGAGAACGGTCGTGACAGTACAACACAGGCAAACATTGCATATGCCGCAAAGTTTTGTTTCTCTAAGTAGTTGTGCACGACGTCGTACGTGTGTTTTTTGTATTCATGTGTAAATTTATATGCGTTTCGAGGGCAATTTGATTGTATGTTCTGTCTTACAGATGCCTCGTTATATAATAAAAGCCTGTAAAAGGCGTATTCTGTACAGGCCTGTTCCCTACTGTAAAGTTGACTATTTTCCCCTAAATATAGCAGGGATGTGTCCAAATCAGAAGGCAAAATTTGTCTGAAAATGTGAAGAAAAGGAATAAATATGCAATGTTTGTCTGCTGTGGGTCTAAGAAGTTATAATTATAATTAAGGTATATAATGTATGGAAATTTGTCAAATCATACATTTTGCCCAAAATGAGAGAAAGTGCGTTCTTCGCTACCAAAATGGGCAGGCCTGGGCCTCTTCCAAGTTTGGTGTGAAGAAGCCCTGGAGTGACGTGTGTGCTACAGAAAATAACATGTGACCTCGTGTGTTTCAAAGATATTGTGTTGTCTTGTGTTTGCAGTGTTCTGGTTGGGTAGGCAGCTGCTAGACGATTGTGGAGTTTGCAGCCTATATGCATTGTGGTGCCCTTCAGTTTGTATACAGGTACGTGCTGATGGTATTCGCTATGTACCTTATATGTTGTCGTTTATTGTTAATAAAATACATGTCGTGGGTAAAGCGCCATGACGCAGATGGCATATGGAACGTCTTACAGCTGGGTTGTTCAACTGGCATGACCCAGATGGGAAAGGCACAGCATGTCAGGTGTTAAAATTGTAAGCGAGAAGTGTTTGTGGTCAAAAGTTATGTGCAACATTTCAGTTTTGTTGAGTGTTGTGAGAATATGGCAGTTTAGTAGCGAAGTAGTTAGCGATTTGTGGGAATGCTCACAATTTCAAGAATATGTGCAATGGCTGTATTGAGAAACTCACGCATGGTACTTCCATTTCAGGAAGAGTAGATAATTGAGAGGATATATGGGTAGATATATATTCATTTATGGTGCAGGTTATGTATAACTCAGTAACTGTGTCGCGTTTCATGAATAGTTATCGGGTGTCATTGTGAGAATGGCTGTGGAAGGCCTATAGTGGATAAATTTCTTTTATATCATTTGTTAGCTCACAGATACATGGTGCGAAACTGCTTGCAATATTATTATTGTTGTTGCAAGTTGTCATGTGCAAATAGGCAATTGAAGGGCAATTCCATTCGCTTGCTGTTGTGGGGTATTGCATGTTTGATGATGTTGTGGCTGATAAATTGTGGTCTTTTATATGTGGGAATGAATAATATGTGACATATGTGATGGTTTGACATGCGCTAACCTGGAGGGGTGGGAATACAATTTGGTACGAAAAGCGATGGATTGACGTGTATGAAACTGGAAATATTGTTTGTACAATTCTTAATTGTTCGCCACTAGCGGTGATGTTCCCGCAAACACCATGGTAATCTTTGGCGAATTTGCCGCAAACTCCCTAAAAAGTTATACATTCGCGAGAAACATTTATTTATTTGGAACGTTCGCCAAACATCAGCACAAACTTACTTGCAGTTTTTTTGTTCGCCACAACATTGCGACAAACTTTACCATTCCGATTTACTTTTTTATTGCACGCCGAAACATCGCCACAAACTTTTCCATTCAGATTTGCCGTTTCTTTATTCGCCATAAGATCACGACAAACTTTTCCATTCTGATCTGCTTTATCTCCGTTCGCCAAAACTTCACCACAAAGCTTAAACTTTATACAGATTTTTGATATTTCTTCTATGTTACTTAATTATTACTCAAGTAAAATGTACTCAAGTAAAATGTGGATTTTATGTCAAAGGACCACTTGAAGAAGTTATTTTGCCAAGTATAAAACTTTTAGTGGAACCTTATTTTTTCAGTCGGTAGCAAGGCGGATTTGTAACCGGAGGCCCCGGGTTCAATCCTCCATGGTGCCACTGAGTTTCGTCGGTGTGTTCTTGGGCAAGACACTTTCCCTTAGCCTTGTCCATCGGATGGGGACGGTCCCGTGTATCGGTCTATCCTCCGAGCACGTTAAAGAACCATAGGAATCTATCTGATATAAGAGTAGGGCACGGTTCCCGGATTCCTATGTATCCTTCTCCTCTCTCTGGGGCGGCTCTAAATAACCTATACTGTGTTGATGAGCTGTTAAACAACATTCAATTAAATTATTTTCTCAGAAAAAGCCAAAATATGTATTATTGTGTTGCAAGAACATTTTTAAATACCAAACATCATGATAACTCCAGCATTTAAAACCAGAACAATTAAAATTGTGTCCCAAGTGCAAAATTGTATCAATATTACTCTGCATTAACATGACCATGATGACCAGTCAATTTAATAGTTTAAGACATAGTGATTTATTATATAGGAACTATCTTCAAATTCAACAAATATATAATCTACTTTGAAATTTAAGCACAATACTTTAAATAACATGTATTTAAAAGTAAAAAAATGACAAAGATAATTAATGCTTAATATCAGAATAATATAATACAAGTGTACAGTCATGTAGTTGATTGTTTGTTTTGGTATGGTAGTTTTAGTTTGAGGTGGAGACGGAACACCAGTTTTCCTGGGTAGAACCAGTACTGTACACCTGCTGATGCGTATGGATGAAAAGGCAAAGTAAATGGTTGCTGCGCATTTTGGAAAGTGAACCTGGTGACGTAGAAAATTATGTCATTGACCAAAAGTGACACAGAGACCGATCACAGAGCAAACACATCAAAGCATTGAATCGGTAATTGCTCATAACTGCGATAGTCGTGTCTCCGTGATAGTATAGAATGATAGAGAGAGAAAGAGATTGTCTTAAAGGGTTTGCTGTCTGAAAGCCATGTAAACGCTTGTTGTTCCCAACAGGGTGAGAACGGTCGTGACAGTACAACACAGGCAAACATTGCATATGCCGCAAAGTTTTGTTTCTCTAAGTAGTTGTGCACGACGTCGTACGTGTGTTTTTTGTATTCATGTGTAAATTTATATGCGTTTCGAGGGCAATTTGATTGTATGTTCTGTCTTACAGATGCCTCGTTATATAATAAAAGCCTGTAAAAGGCGTATTCTGTACAGGCCTGTTCCCAACTGTAAAGTTGACTATTTTCCCCTAAATATAGCAGGGATGTGTCCAAATCAGAAGGCAAAATTTGTCTGAAAATGTGAAGAAAAGGAATAAATATGCAATGTTTGTCTGCTGTGGGTCTAAGAAGTTATAATTATAATTAAGGTATATAATGTATGGAAATTTGTCAAATCATACATTTTGCCCAAAATGAGAGAAAGTGCGTTCTTCGCTACCAAAATGGGCAGGCCTGGGCCTCTTCCAAGTTTGGTGTGAAGAAGCCCTGGAGTGACGTGTGTGCTACAGAAAATAACATGTGACCTCGTGTGTTTCAAAGATATTGTGTTGTCTTGTGTTTGCAGTGTTCTGGTTGGGTAGGCAGCTGCTAGACGATTGTGGAGTTTGCAGCCTATATGCATTGTGGTGCCCTTCAGTTTGTATACAGGTACGTGCTGATGGTATTCGCTATGTACCTTATATGTTGTCGTGCATTGTTAATAAAATACATGTCGTGGGTAAAGCGCCATGACGCAGATGGCATATGGAACGTCTTACAGCTGGGTTGTTCAACTGGCATGACCCAGATGGGAAAGGCACAGCATGTCAGGTGTTAAAATTGTAAGCGAGAAGTGTTTGTGGTCAAAAGTTATGTGCAACATTTCAGTTTTGTTGAGTGTTGTGAGAATATGGCAGTTTAGTAGCGAAGTAGTTAGCGATTTGTGGGAATGCTCACAATTTCAAGAATATGTGCAATGGCTGTATTGAGAAACTCACGCATGGTACTTCCATTTCAGGGAGAGTAGATAATTGAGAGGATATATGGGTAGATATATATTCATTTATGGTGCAGGTTATGTATAACTCAGTAACTGTGTCGCGTTTCATGAATAGTTATCGGGTGTCATTGTGAGAATGGCTGTGGAAGGCTTATAGTGGATAAATTTCTTTTATATCATTTGTTAGCTCACAGATACATGGTGCGAAACTGCTTGCAATATTATTATTGTTGTTGCAAGTTGTCATGTGCAAATAGGCAATTGAAGGGCAATTCCATTCGCTTGCTGTTGTGGGGTATTGCATGTTTGATGATGTTGTGGCTGATAAATTGTGGTCTTTTATATGTGGGAATGAATAATATGTGACATATGTGATGGTTTGACATGCGCTAACCTGGAGGGGTGGGAATACAATTTGGTACGAAAAGCGATGGATTGACGTGTATGAAACTGGAAATATTGTTTGTACAATTCTTAATTGTTCGCCACTAGCGGTGATGTTCCCGCAAACACCATGGTAATCTTTGGCGAATTTGCCGCAAACTCCCTAAAAAGTTATACATTCGCGAGAAACATTTATTTATTTGGAACGTTCGCCAAACATCAGCACAAACTTACTTGCAGTTTTTTTGTTCGCCACAACATTGCGACAAACTTTACCATTCCGATTTACTTTTTTATTGCACGCCGAAACATCGCCACAAACTTTTCCATTCAGATTTGCCGTTTCTTTATTCGCCATAAGATCACGACAAACTTTTCCATTCTGATCTGCTTTATCTCCGTTCGCCAAAACTTCACCACAAAGCTTAAACTTTATACAGATTTTTGATATTTCTTCTATGTTACTTAATTATTACTCAAGTAAAATGTACTCAAGTAAAATGTGGATTTTATGTCAAAGGACCACTTGAAGAAGTTATTTTGCCAAGTATAAAACTTTTAGTGGAACCTTATTTTTTCAGTCGGTAGCAAGGCGGATTTGTAACCGGAGGCCCCGGGTTCAATCCTCCATGGTGCCACTGAGTTTCGTCGGTGTGTTCTTGGGCAAGACACTTTCCCTTAGCCTTGTCCATCGGATGGGGACGGTCCCGTGTATCGGTCTATCCTCCGAGCACGTTAAAGAACCATAGGAATCTATCTGATATAAGAGTAGGGCACGGTTCCCGGATTCCTATGTATCCTTCTCCTCTCTCTGGGGCGGCTCTAAATAACCTATACTGTGTTGATGAGCTGTTAAACAACATTCAGTTAAATTATTTTTTCAGAAAAAGCCAAAATATGTATTATTGTGTTGCAAGAACATTTTTAAATACCAAACATCATGATAACTCCAGCATTTAAAACCAGAACAATTAAAATTGTGTCCCAAGTGCAAAATTGTATCAATATTACTCTGCATTAACATGACCATGATGACCAGTCAATTTAATAGTTTAAGACATAGTGATTTATTATATAGGAACTATCTTCAAATTCAACAAATATATAATCTACTTTGAAATTTAAGCACAATACTTTAAATAACATGTATTTAAAAGTAAAAAAATGACAAAGATAATTAATGCTTAATATCAGAATAATATAATACAAGTGTACAGTCATGTAGAAACACAATTTATGATAGATTGGGGGAAAAGCTGGATAATCTTGCTGACTGGGTCAGTTAATTATTATTACCAGGTAGTATGCAATTTCCTTTGATCTGATGCAGTATGATGCAGTATCCTGCAGAGATTATTCTATTAGAAACACATGTGTTCAAGAAACTCTGGTATTTTTGCATAAATAACCATTATCATGTGTCTATATAGGCAATGGTGTGTTATCAACAGTGTACTATTTTTCAATGAAACTGTAACAATTTAAAACAATGAATATGAATGAGTTTATTTGAGTGAATATTCTGAAGAGGATTGTAAGTATATAACAGTTTTATTTTTATATGTCGGAAATAGCAAGTTTTGCATTTTTCATCTGGTTAGGTAACAGTCGCCTGGAACTTTCGGAATCCTCCCCAGACCATCATCAGACCCATAACCTTACCTCCATTGGTAAATGTTTATATTTATGTTTGTGGGTCTGTCCTAAGGGTCTGGTGCTGATTCTAATTTAAGATATCCAGGCACCAAATGCCTATTGGACTAATGCAGAAATGACAGTGCTCGACATCTCCATAAAAATAAGAGTTATGTAGAAATGACAGAGCTTGACATCTCTATGAAATGACTGTAATGCAGGAATAACAGCGGTCGACATCTCTGTAAAAGTGAGAGTAATGCGCAACGACAGCGCTCGACATCTCCATAAAAATGGGAGAGATGCAGAAATGCGCTCGTCATCTCTGTGAAAATGAGAGTAATGCAGAGAAGTCTCCATGAAAATGAGAGTAATGCAGAAATGGCAGCGCTTGACATCTCCATGAAAATGAGAGTAATGCAGAAATGACAGCAGGCGACATCTCCATAAAATGGGAGTAATGCAAAAATGACACCACTCAACATCTCCATGAAAATGGGAGTGATGCAGAAATGACAGTGGTCGACATCTCCATAATAATGGGATTTATGCAGGAAGGGCAGCGCTCGACATCTCCATGAAAATGAGAGTAATGCATAATGACAGTGCTCGACATCTACATGAAAATGGGAGTAATGCAGAAATGACAGCGGTTGGCATCATCATGATAATGGGAGTAATGCAGAAATGACTGCGGTTGACATCTCCATAAAATGGGAGTAATGCAGAAATGCAGCGGTCGACATCTCCATGAAAATGGGAGTAATGCAGAAATGGCAGCAGTCGACATTTCCATAAAATGTGAGTAATGCAGAAATGACAGTGGTCGACATCTCCATGAAAATGGGAGTAATGCAGAAATGACAGTGGTCGACATCTTCATAAAATGTCAGTAATGCAGAAATGACAGCGGTCGACATCTCCATAAAATGTGAGTAATGCAGAAATGACAGCGGTCGACATCTCCATGAAAATGGGAGTAATGCAGAAATAACAGTGGTCGACAGCTTCATAAAACATAGCTATATGTTTTATAACACTTTCATTTTTACATGACATGACAATATTAAACTTGTGTTTGTTAGGAAACTCATAGTACTTTTTAGGAATATATAACGATCTTAAATCATGATAGAATGGGCATATCAGTAGAAAGTGATATTCGTCTTCTATAACATTATTACAATGAAAACACAAACGTCTCTCTCTAGGCATACTTACATGCCGTCCTCTCTCTATGAGTAGAGAGTGAGAGGATGTTCTAAAAGATACCATAGCTATTCTAAATTTCTTAATATTTAACACATTTAAATAATTTTCTACAACAAGTTCAGATTTAAAATACCTATACAAATGCAGCTTTGCATTACCCTCTACTTGTTCGCTCCACCTCTGTATATATTGGTCTCTGAGCCTTAACTCATATTGCTTTATAAAAACATTTTCATTGACAACACTCTGCCGTTCCCATATATATCCAAAGCCATTATAATACAAATTGTGCTTTAGTTTTGTTACCCAATTTTCATATCCATGACTATCTAAAAGAATCAACATTTCATAGCATTTTTTAACATATCTTGTGCAAGGCATTTTTATAATTTTAAACCAATACTTTATACATCTTTTGTTGGCTGCTATATACATAGGGTATCTACCACAATCACCCATTACTGCTGCATTGCATGCATTTATAGATGCATTCATAAAACGTTTACAAGCATACATATGAACCCTTTCAATACATTCCATTTGATCAAATCCCCACAGTTCTGATCCGTAAAGAAATACCGGACTAACTTTTGAGTCAAATAGTTTAAAAAATATACTGTAAGGTATCGGGGTTAGCTCACTTAATGAAGCTAGCATAGCAACTAATACACGTTTTGCCTTTATTGCCAGTGCGTTCGCCATCTGGTACATAGATAATCGACATGTAAAAAACAATCCAACATAATTATAACCACTTACAGCTTCTATCTGTTTTCCATCATAAAACCACTTCTCTGCTCTTGTTAAATGACCACCATTTTTAAAAACAACAATTTTAGTTTTATCAGTATTCACTTTCAGCTTCCATGTATTACAATACTGATATAATAAGTCAAGTTTCTTTTGTAGACCATTTACAGTATCTGCTATCAATGCCACATCATCAGCAAACAATAGTAATACTATTTCTACAACATCAGGTGTTAACTGCACTCCATGTAACCCGCTATTACACATTTCTTCACTCAATTCATTAATAAATAATGAAAATAAAATTGGACTGAGAACACAGCCCTGTCGTAAACCTCTTGGACAATCAAAATATTCAGTACATTTTTCATTGGCTTTCACACACACTTTAACGTTTTTATATATGCTTTGTATTGATTGCCACAGTTTTCCTTTAATTCCACCTTTTCTAAGTATTGTAAACAATTTACCTCTATTTACCCAATCAAAAGCTTTCATAAAATCTACAAATGCCACAAATAGCTTTTTACCCTTTTTACATAGATATTTAGAAATGATTGCTTGAAGTATAAATGCATTGTCAATTGTACAATATCCGGGGCGAAAACCAGCTTGTGATTCAGTAATTTTATCAAACACATTTGCAGAAAACGTAACACGTCTTGCTATTATACTAATATATATCTTGCTAAATGTATCTATAAGTGCAATGCCTCTATAATTATCAGGACAATTAACTGATCCCTTTTTATGAAGAGGTATTAAGATGGATTCTGCCCACATATATGGGAATTCACCATTTGCAAAGAGTCTATTAAAAAGTTTGGTCAAATATGGCAGTATAATGTCTATACTATATATAAACTGTTCTGCAATAAGTTCTCCAGATGAAGACTTGTTCTTCTTTAAACGCCTCACTGCAGTCAGTACCTCATCTGTCGTAATCTCTGAGTTCGAAATAAATTCGTCTATGTCATTTATATCCATGTTTTCATCATCCACATTGAGTTCAATATTCCCATCATCACCCTCATCGCCGTCGTCGAATTGGTTAAATAATGATTTAAAATGGTTAAACCATGTCTCGTTTTGTATGTTTGGTTTATAATTTGATTTATTGGAACCACATGTTTTGATTTTACTCCAAAATGCTTTGGAATCATTAGCTGATGCAACTATTGAATTCAATACCGATTTATTGTAACACCATTTCTTATTACTGCAAACATTTTTGAAAACATGTTTTGCTCTGATATATGCATTTAAATCTTCTTCCGATCTAGTAAACCGAAATTGCCTGAGACATCTATGTTTATTACGTTTAAGTTTACGACATTCATTATCGAACCACTTTCGTGTTATTACTGGTTTATTCTTCGTTCCTTTCAAGCACTTAAACTTAGAACATGCGTCATCAAAAACCTTTACAAAACCAGTTATAATACAATTGATATTCATATCTTGGTTCACAATCATCCCATCAATATCGTCAAGTTTACTGCTAAGCACGTTATCACGCAGAATGTTTCTAAATTCCTCAGCATTTTCTCTCTTAATTACGTACTTATATTCAGCTCCACTACTGACATGATCATTAACAACATGCGTAGGTAATCGAGCATTTGCGCGTAAGCACAATATTATTGGAAGATGTTTACACTCCGATCTTGCGTCCACTTTAAATTCAACTAAAAAATCACTAAGGCTTTTGGAAATAAGGTAGTAATCTATAACACTACAACCCGTTTGACTTATATACGTGTACTCCCCAATCCCTCTGTCATTACCAAACCGTCCGTTAACGATATACAAACAGTAGGTTTTACAAAGCTCAAGTAGCTCTCTTCCAAA
Organism: Cyrtodaria siliqua; assembly: GCA_037043455.1. NCBI lineage: Eukaryota > Metazoa > Mollusca > Bivalvia > Adapedonta > Hiatellidae > Cyrtodaria > Cyrtodaria siliqua. The sequence continues at coordinate 32,576 of JAWPHD010015782.1, forward strand.
TTTGTTAGTTTTATCGTCACATGATGCTCTTTTTATACCAATATCTCCATTTAGTATATCTTCATATTCATTTAGTTCAGGAATATCTGGGTCAATGGAGGTAAAATCATCTAGTATTGCTGTTCTTGCATTAAAATCACCAGCAAGCAGAATTTTACAATCTGCATAAATAGTCTGCATGTCAACTATTTCATTTTCTATAAGTTCCATTCCTGCTGCTAATCCTCTATAAAATGGAGAATTTTCTGGTGGAATGTAGACACAAATGAGTATAAGGTCTGAAAACGAATTAAGAATACTCTTGTCAAATTTCAGTAATATCCCAAACTCAACATTATTAGATATTTGTTTTACATACTGTTCAAATACATTCCGAATAAACACCATGACTCCGCCCATATTTCTGCCACCACGTACAGACAATTTAGCGGGACAGATAAAACATATATGATTTGGAAAAGCATGTTCTATTTCCGATTTGTCAAGCTCCCATGTCTCTATAAAAATTATAACGTCAAAGTTAGTAATGTATAACATGAAGTCAGCATCGCTCAATTTGTTTCGTAAACCTTCAATATTCCAGCAAATTAATGATATGCTGCTATTGTTATCTGATGGGCCTTGGCCTGACCGCTATAAGATATTACCACTATCATTCGATGAAATAGATCCATTGACACTTTGGCCAGCTTCACTTTCATGCACTATTGGATTTACATTCTGGTCTATATCCATATTAGCGCTTTCCTGCGGTGGTTCAATTCTGGAAGATAACGTTCTGACCCCTCTTTTGAATACTCTTGTTTTAATGTCGTCATCATTATCTGATTTACGGTAGGTGAATAACTCACCATTTTTTAAATAACCACCTAGACCTTTAATGCTCAGCTCTTTAAGCTTTTTTCTTTGCTTAAATGTTAGATCATTAGAAATTCGGATTCCACTTTTACGCAGTTCATCTCGACCGGTAAACATCTTAATCTTATTTAGCAAGTTTGAAAAGTTAACAAGCATCATACGAGGATGAACACTGATAGTTCCTACACGCTTTGCGCTAACAATAATTTCATCTATATTTTGTTCATCTGGACAAACGACCTTTATAACTTTATCCATAACAATAGCTTTTCTAACTGTGTCATTTTAAAAATTCTCTTCATCGAGTCCAAAAATTCTTAAAGTATTTTTACGTGACTGAGCTTCAAGGTAGTCCACATTTCTTTCCAGGCTTTCAAATTCATCATGTTTTCTATCAATTTCCATTTGTAAAGCATCGATATCAGATTGTAACATTTCTTGGTTATATGATAAAGTTTCAAATTTTGATTCCATGTTATTAACGCGTTTTTCAAGTGAAACCTGTTTTTCTTCTACATATTTAACCGAAGACTTAATTTTACACACTTCAGACTTCATTGCTTTCATTTCGTTTTTAACCTGCAATATTTCCTCCTTGACTTGTCGAATCTCATGTGTTGTGCTATCCTTAGCGGCTGCAATAGCTTCCAATATTTGTTGAGTTTCTTCGGACGGACCTGGGTTCATCTCAACATCCGCAGATAATATAAGACGATTTTCTGAATACTTGCGGTACGAATTGTGGTAACTAAGACACGATCCAACGTTTGGTACGATAGATACATATGCATCCATATGAGTATACACACAGTTGGAATCCCTCGTTACAAAGTCATCAAATGATGAAAAGGCCCCCACTACAATGTCCATAGACCACAATGATGCATCTGTGACTAATAGAATGCCTGTAAGTAACAGGCAACACGTGAAGGATCTGAAATGTATATCCGTCTGTGATGTACATGGCATGTACCATTGACTCGTATCGTTTGACCTAGTCCTACTCCCTTTGTCAATATGTAGACCAATACGCGCACGATATAATGCTAGATCGATACCCATTTTGATAAGTTTGTGTATTTCGTTATATGCAATCAATCAATAAACAGCAAAATGGAAAGGCACATTTGATCTTCCATACAAATTCCAGTTGTTACAGTGATTATCTTCATATATTGGCCCTCATACGTTTCCGTAGATTTTTTCTTGAACAGCAAGCCGCGGACGATAATTACTTTTCTGCTCACACTCCAATGCACCAGGACAAAGGGCGGTGTTAGTGGCCGTGTTATCCTAACTAGCTCACATATAAACTTTGCACATGTTCGTAAATGTTTTTCTAAATGTTAACATAAATGTTACTTTTTATCGAAATTCATTTTTGACTATGGATAGACAAAAACGTTACCTAATAGCTGATATTAAAAATATCCATAATGTCCAACTTAAAAACACAATATTCACACATTTTTACCATCGATGTAAACGACGTCCATTCCTACCAAACCACGTACGTGATGTCATGATGTTATGAGCTGGAGGATGGCCATTGGACACTTTAATTGTAAAATGTGCACGTTTACACGTAAACTGCATTTTGTTCTATCACCCTTTAAGCTCATTTTTAACTGGCTAAATATTCTGAACAATCTGATATATTGTTTTGTATCCAATGCCACATGTTTTTTGGAGTCTAGCATCTTAAATCTCGAATTTTCAGTTGTACTTTTTCTGCTTGTTATTATGTCCGGTGATGTAGAAATTAACCCTGGACCGCTTCTATCAGATGAAAATCACAATCTCTCACTTCTTCATCTCAATATAAGGAGTATTCGAAATAAGATCGAATACATTAAGGATAATTTTTCAGATTTTGACATCCTATGTTTTACAGAAACACATCTGTCAGATAATGTATCAAGTAATGATCTAACTATAGATGGGTTTAGTAACATGTATAGAAAAGATAGCACATCCCACTCAAGTGGAATATTAATGTATACGTCATCTAACGTTATATCGCGTCGCGTATTAGAACTCGAAATACCAATGTTGGATACAATGTGGGTTGAAATAAATAATCGCAACGGCTCGTTTTTAATATGTACAGTATACCGACAACCAAATTCGAATAATATATTTTGGAACAACCTGAATATCACAATAGAAATGGCTTTCGAAATATCAAACAACATTATCATAGTCGGAGACATAAATGAAGATCAATTAAGAGTTGAAAATCATAAGCTAAGAGATATTATCATTACTAACAATATGACAAATGTGATTACCGAACTAACTAGAATAACAGATCATTCTTCAACACTTTTAGATCCAATCGTTGTTTCGGACTCAATACATGTTTTTAATTCTGGTGTTATTAATACACCAAGTGACATCAGTGATCATTTTGGTACATACATACATGTCAAATTTAGTTATAATATTAAAGCGACATATACTAGGCGTGTGTGGCTCTACAAAAAAGCTGACTTTGGTAAATTGAACATGCTCATTCGGGAAACCGACTGGTCTTTTCTTTATAACGGTTCTGTAAACGACGCTTGTCGAAACTTTACTGCTTAATTTGTAGAATTAATCAAAATGTGTGTCCCTTTTAAAACTGTAACCATTCGCCCAAATGACAAACCCTGGTACGACTCTGAAATCCGCCGTGCTTCAAGACAACGCGATAGACAAAAGCGTAATGCGTCAAAACATAACACTCCCTTACAGCGGACTATATATAAACGACTCAGGAATAAAGTCAATAATCTTAAGAAACATGCAAAAGAAAAATTCTATAACAATATCGAAGAAGTTATAACTGAAGCAGATGTTACTAACCAACGGCAATATTGGAAACTTTTAAAGTACTTTATCAAAACTAACAAACACTCGGAAACCATACCACCTTTAAAAATCTAACTACCAAATGGTGAAGTCAGTTATCTTATCTCAGATCAAGAAAAGGCGGACTGCCTAAATGAATATTTTGTATCTATATCTTCAGTTGATGATACACACGCTATGTTACCAAACTTTACACTTAAAACAAATGCAAAATTAGAAACTATAATAATTATAGAATCCGAAATAATCGATATTATAAAAATATTAAATGTTAACAAAGCAAGCGGAGACGACGACATAAGTCACAAGATGCTAAAAGAATCAATGTATACTGTTGCAAAACCGTTATGCATAGTTTTTAATAGATCATTACATGACTGCATATTTCCAGATATTTGGAAAACCGCTCCATATTCACAATCTCATTTATAAATACCAATCCGGCTTTCTCCCAGGTCACTCTACAGCCTACCAACTTATGGACATGTACCACCATATATGCCAAGCTTTCGATGCCAAACAGTTTACGTGTATAGTTTTTAATGATATTTCAAAGGCCTTTGATCGTATATGGCATCAGGGCCTCATATTTAAGATAAAACAACACGGCATTGACGGTAAACTCTTAAGTTGGTTATCAAATTACCTATCTGGCCGTTTTCAAAGGGTTCGGGTCGGGACATCCACATCTGAAACAAAAATGTTGAAAGCCGGGGTGCCACAAGGATTAGTCCTGGGTCCTCTGCTTTTTCTAATTTATATAAATGATATTGCCGAAAACATGTTAAGTATAACGCGTCTTTTCGCAGACGACAGTTCTCTTTCAATGTCCACATCTAGTATAGACGATATGGAAGGTATTTTAAACCACGATTTATGTATTATATCAGATTGGTCGAAACGGTGGCTTGTTCAATTTAATCCAAATAAAACTGAAGTGCTATTTTTATCTCTGACACGCACGGACCGCCGTCCACAGCTACGTTTAAATGACGTTCAGCTTACATTTGTAGAAAACCATAAACATTTGGGAATACTATTGAGTTCAGATGGTAAATGGCATGAACACATATATAGTATAATAGCTTCTGCGTCAAAAGTTTTAGGCCTAATGCGACTTTTAAAATTCAAATTGAATCGTAAAACACTTAATCAGATTTACCTTTCATACATGCGTCCCATCTTAGAATACGCATCTATTGTGTGGGATGGGTGTTCTGTCTATGATCGAGAAAAGCTTGAAAAACTCCAATATGAGGCCGCACGGATTGTTACTGGATTAACAAGATCAGTATCAATACAAAAATTATTATCTGAAATCGGATTGCTCTCATTATCCGACAGACGTAAATCACAAAAACTTGCCATTGTTTATAAAGTCAATAACGGCATAATGCCTCCTTATGTTACTAACCTTTTCCCTCCATTTGTCCAGGAAAATAACCCTTATGACCTAAGAAACAATAACAACTATGAGACAATGGCAAGAAGAACGGAAATTTTTTCCAGATCATTTGTACCATCATCTATTACTCTGTGGAATAACTTACCAATCGAAATTAGAAACTCCGAATCTCTTGCTATCTTTAAACGCAAACTTAAAAGCTTAATATATGTTAGCCCTACAGCTCCTAGTTTCTTCTTACATGGTCCGCGACCACTTGCCGTTATACACGCGAGAATTCGTAATGCATGTAGCAATCTTAATAGCGATCTTTATACAAATCATTTACGACCATCATCAAGTTGCGAATGCGGACATGTAATAGAAGATGCAGAACATTTTATGTTTAATTGTAATATATTTCACATACAACGACTTACTCTATTCCAATCCACTCGACGTTTTCATCCGCTAAGTGCAAACACTTTGCTTTTCGGTCAAGAACAACTCTCAGATGAAGAAAATACATTAATGTTTAATGCTTTCCAAAAATACATTAGCGAAACCAAGCGCTTTACAAACTAGCACATTTTACCAAGTTCTTACAAAGGGTGCATACTGCTCTGACTCACTGTAACTTCATGTCTATAATCTCGCTTTCTGTTATCACAACCTTGCTTCTTCCTATCTCTTCTCTCTATACCATATTTGACAGCAGTCGGTAGCGTGGCGGATTTGTAACCGGAGGCCCCGGGTTCAATCCTCCGTGGTGCCACTGAGTTCCGTCTGTGTGTTCTTGGGCAAGACACTTTACCTTAGCCTCGTCCGTCGGATGGGGACGTAAACCGGGCGGTCCCGTGTATCGGTCTATCTTCCGAGCACGTTAAAGAACCATAGGAATCTATTCGATAGTAAGAGTAGGGCAGGTTCCCGGATTCCTATGTATCCTTCTCCTCTCTCTGGTGCGGCTCTAAATAACATATACTGTGTTGATGAGCCGTTAAACAACATTCAATTCAATTCAATTGACAACAGCTAATGGAACTGATCTCAGGTATATTCAATTATATGGTAATTGTTAAACCAACAATGTGTATGTATACTATGTAACTACTAGCTTAGCCATGTACATTTTTGTAATATATTGTATTGGGAAGGGCCGTAACTAATGTTGTTAGAACTTGTGGCCCAACCCGTTTGCATATTATACGGCAATAAAATATGTTTAAATGAAAACCTCTTTAAATTTTCATTATCGTCAGAATGCGCATTTGGCTCAAGCAGGTCAGCAAACTTAGGCTTTAAATGTTGCAATCACTTAACATTGAATACAGTACTGAACTGGCTCAACTTTTCAAAGAGGAACTTCAGCATTTATGAATTTCTTGTTACAACGTGTACTGTGATTAAAACGTCTACAACATCACAGTTGTGTCCTTTCTCTAACTAACTGCACTTTTTTTTTTTACAAAACATCTTGGGATTTCCTTGGAATATATATGGAATTAAGTGTGCAGTATATATAGCGGAAATACATACCCTGCGTTTCTTTTGCCTTTCAGTATATTAATTGCATTAACCGTTTTCTCTATATTGTCTATTTTTTTCATTGACAACTTTATGTGATTAACGTCTTTCAACAGTTGTGTTGCCCGGCTGGGTAGGGTATTGCTTTGCGCTACCTGATTCGCATACAGTTGCTGTGGGTTAGGACCGGTCGATTGCGATACATTTGGGTACGGGCTTGTGTTGAAGAATGGCACATTCTGGTTCTGCATAGGGGTCACGGGGAACTGTTGCCCATTAACTGATTGCTGCTGTTGCTGAGAGAACGACATAATTGGTGAGTTCATTTGCGCCGACGTAAAACAGAAAACACTAGTTTCAGGTTGGGTATCTGTTACATTTGATTGTTTTTGTTTTTGTTTGGTTTTCCTACTCACTATTTGTTTTGTTCCGCTGACCGCGCTCGCGCCTAAACCGGTTTTGTCACCTCGGTCGATATCTTGATTTTGGCCGCCAATATCATTCAATGGAGAATTTGCCTTCCTCTTGGATTTTCGTCTTTTACGCGATTGTATGTCGGTTTTAACACTTGCCTTGATCGTCGACATGAGAACTGTATACTCATATTAACTTTAGTCCAAAAGTTGAAGCGAAAACATTGCATTTTTCTTGTATATCCGCATTTTTTAACAGAGCGATGTTAATCCTGTTCTCACTACTTCATGACGTCACATATACACATTTTACAAATACAAATATTTTATTCAGCAGTTTTACAGTAAAGCCTACACAATTATACAGATATATGAAGATAATGATATATTAGGTGTGATATTTAACTTTTTTACTGATTGTTGCATTCGATATATTTAAAATACATGAATGGCTAGTCTCTTATAATTCTGTTTTGAATAATGTATTATTGTAGTATTGTTTTAGCTTCGTGCAAGTAAATACATTGTTTTATATGTTTTCTGTGAGAATGAATGAATGAAAAAAAAAGCATTATTTGTATTATGTATAATTATACATATTGAAACACACTGTGTTGGTTTTATTTTACTGTTGTCAGTCCTGCCACTATCCTTTAATAACACGCATAACTCTGTCGGTTGATATTTGTAACATTTATAAAATCGGCAAATTCAACAGCTGTTTTCCAAAGCATATAACTTTGTCATTTGTAAACAGATTTAGTCATTTTTAGATCTAAATAAAGTGCATAACATATGCTTTAATAATATATAAATAAAAATATTATCGGTAAAGTACTTCATAAAAATATTTTGGGGGCCAGGTGGTCCGAACCAAAATATCGCGGCTAAAAAAATACGATTTCACATGTATATATACAGCGACTTATAACATTGCCAATTTTTAAACGATTTAAATTATTCTTACAGTTTTAGAAAGTATTTATCTTCAGCTAAATAAATATATAAAGTTATTACCGATCAAAGCTGTATTAAATAATTCCGAGAGGGAGCCAGGTGTTTTAAGCGATCAAAATAAGGCAATTTTGCGATTCTGATGGGTGCTATGTGTTGCATTCAATAACTCGCTTATTTGACATCCAAATTTAAATATTTTCAGTGTTTTGGAAAATACATATTCTAAGCTTTCCAATGACATAGTATTATCATATTTGATAAATACTAAACAAGTTATTCTGGGGGCCAGGTAGTCTTTTTGTTCAACCCTAAATATAGCAGGGAGCCAACAAGTAAACCTGTCCCATAGTGGGTTCTTTTAAAATAAATAAACAAACACAAATTTGTGATCAGGAAGGAAAATCTTCAATTTTAGGAAATACAGGTATGCCACTTAGTAATCATGATCACTGAGTAATCATATGGCGTCTATTTAAATCGTTACATGTCCGTACAGTCTGCATCCATTTTGTGTAAATTATGTGTTTTTTCTTCAGGTGTACCTTAACACATATGTCCTACATAGTGGCGAATCAATACACACAATTATATTGATATAATTTACTGGGTTATGGACCAGAATTGGGACACAGTAACAAGAAATATACGCTGATATTTTCTGTAATTTCAGACTAGAGTGGCAGTTTAACATTGTTAAGGATGTACAGGTGTCTGCTGCTACTAAGTTTGCTGGCTGCAGTCAGTGCAGGTAAGTGAGGGACAGTACAGATGTTTAGAGCATTACTGAGTCTTTGTTCTGCGTCAGTGCAGGTAAATGAGGGGCATTACACATGTTCATATTATCGCTTTTTGTGCTGCTGGCGAGATCGCAAAAGTAAAGGAGGGCCGCCACAAATATATTTTTAAAATTAGTCACCTTGCTTGTTTGTGGAGAATGTCACTTAGTCACTTTGTTCTGTTTTAGTACAGGTAATTCAGATTCAGTTCAGGTTATTGGCCGTTTGTGTTGCTGGCGAGAGAGTACAGGTAAATGAGGGACATTTACTGTTCAAATTAACATAGTCTCTACGTTCTGTATGCTACTGACAAGACAGAGAAGGTAAATGGGGGACATTACAAATGTTCATATTAACACTTAGGCACTATAATCTTTGTGCTATTGGCGAGACAGAGAAGGTAAATGGGGGACATTACAAATGTTCAGATTAACACTTAGGCACTATAATCTTTGTGCTATTGGGGAGACAGAGAAGGTAAATGGGGGACATTACAAATGTTCAGATTAACACTTAGGCACTATACTCTTTGTGCTATTGGGGAGACAGAGAAGGTAAATAAGGGCCATTACAAATGTTCAGATTAACACTTAGTCTCTATTTTGTATGCTACTGGCAAGACGGAGAAGGTAAATAAGGTAAATTACAAATGTTCAGATTATCTCTTAGACACTGGGTGCGTTCAGGGTTGTTCTCCCATCGGTTACCAAAAGCACTCTTGGTAACCATCGGTAACTTTCGGTAGCCATCGATCACCATTGGTAGACGATGGTTCGCCGATTGGCAAGGCGTTGGTAACAAATTTTCCTGCGACTCTACACCTGAGGTAGCATCGGTGGAATTGTGGAATTGTTTTAACACACATTCAAAATGGCTTTCAATGTCATAGCCGCAATGGGAAGAGCTGGTATTTTAATGTCAATAAATCTCCCATTTACTTATAAGATGTACGAACTTAAAGGGACACATGGCAATGTTGAGTTTTATAGCAAGCATTAAAATTAGCACCTCCATTTATTACTCCTGTATCCTTTTGACTTTTAAACGGCTTGCATATAATTAAATGCAATTTTGAGATTTCATTTGTATTCGTTATTTTACCAAATTTTTAAATATACTGATGGTCAATGAAATCGCACCAGTCAATTTTATGGGTGGTAAATTTTATTGCTAAAGTAATTTATAATAGTAAGTGCATGCTTTGAAAGTTAATGATATTAATTAACAGTTGCAAACAATTATGATCTCAAAATTCTTAAACATGCTATAAAGTGATCAATTAAAAGTCTCATGGGTAAAAAACAAAAGTCAGACATTTTAATACCGGTTATGTCTAACCGTTTCACCGTTCCTAGGAAATCGTCCCGACATCACCTTATTTCAGCAAGATAACATAACGTCGGGACGATTTCCTAGGAACGGTAAAACGGTTGGACATACCCGGTATTAAAATGTGTGACTTTTATTTTTTAAAAGTGGAAAGCTGGAAGGACTTGAATGAATTGAATGTTGTTTAACGGCTCATCAACACAGTATAGGTTATTTAGAGCCGCCCCAGAGAGAGGGGAAGGATACATAGGAATCCGGGAACCGTGCCCTACTCTTATTATCGAATAGATTCCTATGGTTCTTTAACGTGCTCGGAGGATAGACCGATACACGGGGACTTGAATGAAATCCTCTACCAGTGAGATTCGTCGGTGTGTTGTTGGGCAAGAACTTTGTTGTCCTCGTCTGTCGGATTGGGATGTAAGTCTGGCGATCCCGTGTAAGACCCCATGAATGTTCCGAGCAAAACCATAGGAACCTATATATTTGTTAATAAGAGTAAGATTGGCTCCTGTAGTGTCGTATATATTGCGTACAGTGTTGCTACAAAATCATATTACATATGCTGTAGTAGATTGCCAGTATATATATATATATCACATGTTACTTGGTTTACGGGATTAAAGAGGCATAGTCGCTATAGAAGAGAGTGTTGGTTTTCTGTCTTATAAATACAGACACTACAATGGCGACGAAGATTAGCAGGATAAAAGTGTATACAATTGGAATATACACAAATAAATGTTTGCTGTTTAAATTTCAACCGTGTTGAACACTCGTTGATTTTTTTTTCTAATAGAATATGGCAGGATTACCGGAATTTTCGAAATTCAATGTTCATGAATAAAGATATAAAAATCGAACAGGAAAAGTAGCATTCAAGGACGACAGTCAACCACAAACAAACACAGAAACAAAGAACAACTTGATGAATAAAAGGCCAAATAATACATCACAAACACAAAAGGGTTGGCAATAGGGCTACCGCCTTGGAACGGTCAGTGGCAAAAAAGGCCGCTAGGGGTTTAAACCAGGTTCTAGGGTGCACCAGACCTCACACTTACCCTACTGTCATGCCAATAAAACGGGGTAGTGTAATTAAAGAAATCCCCGCTATCTAACCAACAAGGCAGCATTAAAAGGCACTAAAAGTAAAACACAAAGATGCTCGTTTATATGTTAATACAAAAAAACAATAGCCTAGGAAGCCACAAAGAAGGTACTCAATGACTTGGAAGAAGCCAGCGCAACAAGAGAACAAACCATTGAGGGCAAACGTAAACGTTGTAATTACAGATGTGACTCGCGGTATTTTACATTAACAGATTTGTGTTTACCAAGCGTTGCATTCACTGACCTATGGCACACATAAATCTTGATTTTTTTTTTAAAAATCCAGATGTCCCGTTAGCTTTCTTACATAACTTGCGTCTGTTCAATCATTAGTTGAAAGCAAATTGTTTTTGCATATTACAAACTATATTATATATTTTTTAAACATTTGGTAGAATAACGAAGACAATTGAAATCTCAAATGTTTATTTAATTATATGCAAGCAGTTTTAAAGTCAAAATGATACAGGCTTAATCCACTGAGTTGCCTTTGTAATGCTTCATATAAAACTCGATTGTCATGTGTCCCTTTAACATGCAAGTGTTTCTGTTCTCCAACAGCTTTGTTGCCTTTTTTTTATTTTAGTCAAATACTTAAATGTGTCATCATCCACTTGTGAAGACCAAATAGACCTGGATGCTACTGGAGATGTGTATTTGTCATATACTGGTGCTGGTTGGGGCTCCTCTGAGAATTGTACATTCGAGTTCAAAACAAATGATTCTAGTAAAGAAATTTGTGTTGATACGGGTTTGAAGACTTTTTCGATAGGATGTTTTACCACAATGGAGTACTATGAAGGAAACTTAACCAAACTGGTTCCTGACAAGGTAGGTTGTGTTTATTTAAGGAAAACACGTATCATTGAAGGTGAACATTTCTTGTTTCCATTTCAATTGGAACAGTTATTTCACAAGCCAAATGGATAGCGAGTTGTACATCGTCCGTCTGGCGTTCGTTAACTTTTCCTTCAAACAACATTTCTGAAACAGCTTGGTAGAATTTGATGAAACTTCACAGAAATCATCCTTACATGGTCCTCCCTCATTTATACAATTAAACCATCCCGATCCGTCAACAAATATTTAATCGTATTTAAACAACTTCTCATGAACTGCTAGGTAGAATTTGATGAAACTTCAAAGGAAGCATCATTGTGTGGTCCTCTCTCAGATTTATAAAGATCACCCCAATCCGTTAACAAATATGTCCGTTGTTACTAAAATAGAAAGATCTTTAAACAACTCCTTCTCATGAACTGTTGGGTAACATTTGACAAACCTTCACAGGAGGCATCCTTGCATGGTTCTCTCTCAAACAAATCGTTCCAAGTAATAATTGCCATACAAATTCAATTCAAATTCATTATTAGAACAGATGATGTACTTTATTTTGCAGCTTCAGAGAGTTACTTTTCTTAAGTTAAAATAGTTGGAATATTTCTTTGAAACTCGGTAGAATGATATATTTATTTTTAGCTTGACAATTCAAAGAATCCCGTGGAACTCAAATTGGGAGTCCATACATTTTGTAGTGTCCCTTTCCAGATTGAATTTAGCATTTTAGCTATGTTTACAGGTCTCTTACAATACGTCACAATTATTGTACAAGCTTAACGTACAAGCTTAACCAAATTTTGGCATGGGCTTCCTTATAATATTAATTCTGGTCTCCCATGGAACCCAAATTGTGATAGACCATGAACTGTGCAATCAAGGCAGGTCAATGTTTGTGTGTAAGCTGTTATATATGTCGATAACTCTTAAACTTGTCCAAGCACACCAAAATATTGGCATGGGATATGTAATATTAGTATCTACATGTATCATATACATAGACATATATAACCATCCAACCAGCATCGGCCCTGGGTCTATCCCCACAACTGGTGACATAACCCCTGGGTCATAACTTGGAAATGTTGCGATCCCCAACCTTAAACCATATATACACTTACTGTGCATGACTGTTCAGTAGCGATCCAACCAGCATCTGCCCTGGGGCCCATCCCCACCCTGGGGATATAGCCGTTGCAATCCGCACCCAATAACCAGATATACCCTTACTGGACATGAACAGACGGATCCAACCAGCTTAGGCCCCGGGGCTGTTCCCGCCTCTGGGGAAATATCTCCTGGGTCATATCTTGAAAACCGTTCAGATCCCCACCTTGTATCCATATATAGACTTAATGAACAAGAAGATGTCCATCCCCATCAAAGGGGACATAGCCCACCGGGTCATAACTTTAAAACGTAGAGATCCCGACTTGTAACTATTTATACACTTACTAGTCTTAAGGTAGGCGTGGGAAATAATAAACTTGTTTTTTTCCTATTTTTGGGAGGTCATATCAGGTGAGAGATTCAGGGCAATTTTGGCCTTTTGTTTTATAATGTTACCTCATCCATCACAGCAAAATTGCGCCCCTTGATTTATTGAAAAGTGCAGTTTGGCTTCCCATACCCCTCCCTCCACATGCATGCATGCACGAACATAAACACACACACACACCAGGGGCGGATCCAGGATTTCAGCTTAGGGGGGGCGTAATATTTTGGTCAATTTTCGGGTCCGTCTCTAGCCTCATAAAACGTTTGCGGTAGTGCATTTATAGGGTAAAAAAGTCCGTTTTCAAATAAAAGGATTTAACAATGTGTTAATTAAACCACTTATTAGCCATTATGCGTTGAGCGAGCGAAGCGAGCGAGAAAAAAAATTATACTGAGGGCGTCCATCTAAATTGTTTGATGTTTTATCTACAGTAACATGGACATACACATGTGCTAATAACAAAAGTCCGTTTTCAAATAAAAGAATTTAACAATGTGTTAATTAAACCACTCATTAGCCATTATGCGTCAAGCGAGCGAAGCTAGCGAGAATTTTTTTTATACTGAGGGCGTGCAACGAAATTGTTTGATATTTTATCTACAATAACATGGACATACATGTATGAATAAAAAAAGTCCGTTTTCAAATAAACGGATTTAACAATGTGTTAATTAAACCACTCATTAGCCATTATGCGTCGAGCGAGCGAGAAATTTGTTTATACTGAGGGCGTGCATCGAAATTGTTTGATATATTATCCACAGTAACATGGACATACATGTATGAATAAAAAAGTCCGGTTTCAAATAAAAGGATTTAACAATGTGTTAATTAAACCACTCATTAGCCATGATGCGTCTAGCGAGCGAAGCGAGCAAGAATTTTTTTTATACTGAGGGCGTATTTGATATTTTATCTACAGTAAAATGGACATACATGTATGATCCGGAATTTTTAGGGGGGGCGCGCGCCGGGTGCGCCCCCCCCTGGATCCGCTAGTGCACACACACACACACACACCGAATGGTGATGGGACTTATAGCGTTAGGTTGAGAAAAAACAATTCGCGACCCCCCACTTAAGGCAAATTTTCACTTATATCATGAGTTAACTAAATATGATATTTCAGGTGATCAAAAAGAACGGCTGTATGGTTGTATCACATGTCTTTAGAGAGTTATCAGTGGTTATGCAAAGCAGGTATAATGCACAATTACCGATTACCCTATACAATTAAAGTTGCATACAAGAAAAGCAATTGCCTCATTTCTATTTATTCCCCGCCGCCTGCGGCGGAAGGTGGATATAGTAATGTCCTCCGTGTATCCGTCCGTCCACCCGTCTGTACATCCGTCCGTCCGTCCCATTTCATGTCCGGTCAGTAACTCGAAAACTACTAATGGGACTGCAATCAAATTTCACAAATGATAGAAGGTTATGAGAGTAAGTGCAGAATGCAAGAACTATAACTCTGTCTTCATTTAATTGAAAGTTATTGCCCTTTGTAATTGTATACTTATAATTATTGTCCAAAGCGTAACACAGAAACTACTAGACTGGAATGAAACATCACACAATGATAGAGGGCAAGTATATGTAGTGAAGATTGCAATAACCATAATTTGATCTTCGTGGACAATAGAGCAATGAAACACAATGACAGAGAGCAATAAGAGGATGTGGAGAATGCAAGAACCATAACTATATGTTAATTTAAATGAGAGTTATTGCTCTTTGTTATTTTATAATTATTATTCTTGTCGGGTGCAAAGCTTAAAAACTGCTAATGTGACTGAAATGAAACTTCAGACAATGATAGAGGGCAATGAGAGGAAGTGCAGAGTGCAGTGATTAGAGTTAATACCTTTTGTACTGTTATACTTACATGTTGTGTATATTTTACTTTCTGCTTTATGTGCTGTGATAAAACTTTTTTTAAACAAAGTACCCAATCATGGGTTCTACAGCTACATAGGAAAAAACTGCGACGGGGGATATGGCTGTCTCTCAGACTGCTTCTTGTTCATAATATGTTTGATAACATTTGATATACAACTTTGTTCAAATTTAGCTATTTTTGAGGTTGAAGCGTCAAAACCATTCAAATGTGAGGGTTAATTTACCCCGCCAACCCTACCCCCCACACACACCTACCCTCCCCCCCCCCACACACACACTCACCTACCCCACCCCCACACATACCTACCCCATCCCCATACACACCCACCTACCCCACCCCACCTACCCCAAACTACCCCCACATACCCCACCGCCCCTACCCACCCCCATACGCCCTTATCCCACCCGCCCCCACCCCCACCCCCACCCCCACCTACTTATTTAGTGTCTCATTCGTTGGATGTCCGTGGGTTCTTTGTTTTTAAGGTGGTAACTCATAAATTATATATGGTAGAATAAGACATTCAACATTGCAGTAACTGCAGTTTTGGTGTGGAAAAGTTATATATTACATATTTGCCTGTGATTTGTATAGGAAATACTGGGAATAGAAAAGCTATATCTACTCGGTTACTCTATTGAACGGAACATTGCTCGGCCTTTTCCGTCAGTTGCTGGAATGCCAAATGACCAATCGGAACTCTTCGCCAATTTCCGTACTCGGTAATAGTGACGGAATCCGACGAGGCAGTTCCGATTGGCCAAATGACGTTCCGATTGTTTTACGGACGTCTTCGTCAGATTCCGCCACTAGGAAATACCGATTACGGAAATTAACGGTAGAGAAATGGCCCCGATATAAGAACTGTGCTCCGCACTCATTCTTATATCGGGGCCATTTCTCTACCTCCGGAGATATTTCCCGTATCTCAAAAAAAAAACTGGTTATTAAACTCTTTATACTGAACAAAAATAAAAAGTACCCACTGTCCATAGGCCGGTTTTTAAGTGAGTATAAAAGCTGAAACAGAGTTTTAATGAAACAATCATTGTTTGCCGCTTGTAAAGACATAAAAAGAGCGGACAGGGAAAGTAGCATTCAAGGAGGACAGTCAACCACAAAACACAGAAACAAACATGCAAACAGTCAAACAAGATGGCAAAAGTAATAATAAAAGCAAACGACATCACAAACACACTTAATTCAGAACAACACATTCCATTAAATAGTTTCAACAAATCTTTTATTCACTCAGTTCATACATATACATGAAAACATGAGGTAATGCATATAGTATATATCGTACAAGGCTCTATTACATTTTGGGGCGTCCGTGGCCGAGTGGTTAACGTCTCTGACTTGAAATCACTTGCCCCTCACCGCTGTAGGTTCGATCCCTCAGGGGCCTACGAATCTTTACGTTAGGAAGCTATCCAGCTGGCTTGCGGAACGTCGGTGGTTCTACCCAGGTGCCCGCCCGTGCACGAAAATTGCCCGGAGGGGCATCTGGGGTCTTCCTCCACCAATGGAAGCTGAAAAGTCGCCATATGACCTTAGCTGTTGGTGCGACTATAAAATCCAATTCAATCTATTACATTTTAGCGTATTTAGTATTAACAACAGATTATTAGACATATTTAAATCAAGTGAATTACTTTACTGTATGTATTGGAGGAGCTAAATTCTATTCGTAATTTAAAACTACATCTACCTTTTATATATAGTTCATTTTCACCACACTGTCGAAGAAGTAATTTACAGCCACACTCTCGTATGACTCAGTCTTTACACACATTTTTCAAATCTCATAATAACATATACGCATACATTTCTACTTGAATCTAGTCAATATTTGCTTTACAAATTCACACGCTTTTCTAAATTCTTTCTTGTTTGTTGAATTCATAATGTTGTAAAATGTTTGTATATTCGGCTTTTTATAGTATTTCTTTTTCAAAAAAGTCTTTCGTAACATACTAAGTGTTTTACATGTTAGAAGGTAATGGTAGTCGTCTCCTATATCTTTATTACATAAAGTACAGACTCTTTTATTATGCACAATTTTATTCCAGCGTCCAGTTTCCATTGGTAACTTATGGTTTCTTGTTATAAACTTTACCATATACTTGAGTAGTTTACCGGGTGTATCTGTCAAGTATCTCTCAAAGCCAAAATTAATTTTAAATAATATGTGTATATAATAACTACTAGAGTTTTCAACTGTTTATTACCATTCGTTTAAAAATAGATCTACGAGCTTTTGATGAGCAGATGCAATCAACCACTTACTATTTGGAAAGTCGTGCGTTTCCTGGAAAGTCGTGCGTTTCCCAGATGCCACTAAACCCACATTTAATTAAGATTACTTTGATACATTTAAGCCATTTAATTTTTTTTTCTTTGTACTATTGCTATATTTGTATAAGCTATGCAATACTATGTACACATCAGCTGAGAGTTTATTACTTTCTGGAGACACTACCTTTGACCAAAATGATAACATTATTGTGTAAATATCAATTGAAATTGGCATAGTAACGGTTTCGCCATACACCATACAATTTGGTGTAGATGTTTTTATATTTAAGACATGTTTTAAAAACTTTAATTGCACTCTTTCTTTTATTTCTAAATTACCATACCCCCAGATTTCACACCCATATAACAAAATAGGTTTAACTGTTTTATTAAAGATGTCAATTTGTAAATCGATTGGTAGACAAAGATGCTTTGCTTTCTTCAGTAGGCTGTAGAGAGCTCTAGTGGCTTGACTGGCAATATGTTTTTTAGCATTATAAAATGATCCACTTTTGCTAAATAATATTCCAAAATATTTGTACTCCGATATGATGTCTAAAGTGTCGTTATTTAATCTAAATGAATAATTCCCTGGTCTACCTTTCGAAAATACTAGAATTTTAGATTTTGATATGTTGACTGTGAGTTTCCATGTATCGCAATAAGTTTGATAAGTATTAAGGGCTTCTTGTAGGTCATCTGCTGTTTCGCATACAATAACAGCGTCATCTGCGTATAACAAAATAAATAGTTTTAAATGTATAAGAACGTCGTTGTCTAATTCGTGTTCTCGACAGCTTACTCCGTTTACATTTTGATTTTGTGAAAAAAATGCATGTAATCATTTAGATAAAAAGAGAACAATAACGGCGAGAGATTTTCCCCTTGCCGTACGCCTATATTACATTCAAAATAGTTGGACCTTACACCATTTAATGTTACACACGACTTGATATTGTTGTACATATTCCGTATAACGTTAAATATGTTGCCATTCATGTCATGTGATAATATTTTATACCATAATCCTGATCTCCAGACTGTATCAAATGCATTTGTTAAATCTATAAAAGCGCAAAAAAGTTTATTTCCTTTATTGCGTAAAATATCAATAAGAGAGTTAAGTATAAACATATTATCAACAGTAGAGAAGTTTTTCTAAATCCAGCTCGATAGCTATTAATACGATCGTAATCATCTGTAAGCTTCGTTAACCTAGCATTCAATATTGCTGTGAATAATTTACCAAGACAACTTAATAGAGTAATAGGTCTGTAATTTTCTGGTTTCAATGAATCGCCTTTATTTTTAAAAATTGGATTTATTATACCAATTGTCCATGATTCTGGAACTATTCCGGTGTTCAATACTAAGTTGAATAATTTAAAATAAATGTTTTTCATGACCGGAAGTGTAGTTTTAGTATGTTCGTTTAAAATGTTATCTATGCCACTTGCTTTATTATTTTTTAACTTCCGTGCTATCTTTTCAATTTCATCTATTGTTATTTCACCATTTATTTTCTCAGATGACTGTGCTAGTTCTGGCGTATTTTCTTTAATATTAGTATTTTCTACGTCTTCTTTGAAATTTATATTTTTTAAAATGTTCGTGTAAATCATTTAATGATGCATTTACACTAATATTTTTTTGGCCATTTAATATTTTCCAGTACTTTCTAGGATTTGATTTACCTAATGTTTTTAGTTTGTTTATATTATCCTTTTTAAAATTATAATGAGCATTTCGTATTTGCGCTTTATAAATTTTACTTTGATTTGAAAGGTTCGTTTTATTTTCTTCAGACTTTCTTAATTTATACATGTATTTAGCTCTGTGAAACTGTTTACGATGTTTTTACAATCTCTGCCAAACCAATGGGGCTGTTTATTATTGTTATTAATGCTTATTTCTTTCAATTTATTGAAATATCCAAACGTTTCGCATGCTGTTTCTTTAAATACTCCAGAAATAGAGTTAACAATGTCATCAATTTCTAACTGGTTAATACTGCTACTATTTTCTAAAGTACTAAGTTTTTCAGATATTAATCCAACGTTTTCGTGATTAACGTTTTCGAGAAAGAGGTTACGTTTTGGTTCATCCCATAGCTTTAGTTTTGGTTCATTTTCTTCAATATTGTTATTTGATAATTGTTTTTTACTATTAAGTTTTAAACTAAGCACAACTGGATTGTGTACATCAGAAAACAATGGGCAATATTCAAGTACATTTAAATTGAACATGTTTGCAGAGCATATAAAGTAATCAATAGAACTCACACCTTTCGATGTTGTGCATCCATCAAGATCACCCACTGTCCTTCCATTCAATATAAACATATTATTTCTTTGTAAAAAATCAATTAATCTATATCCATAATTATTTACAGCTTTGTCAGTTATTTCTCTTTTTAAACACATTACATTCATCAAACAAATTCATTTCTAATTGAAATTCATCATATAATTCATTCTTATTATTTTCTTGAAAAACATCTATGTCAACGTTTATATAATCGACTAAATCTTTACTTCGTGAGTTATAATCACCAAAAATGCATATTTTATTATATTTGTCAGAAAAGGAATCCATTTCAAAGTTGTCAAGTAATACTCTGTAATGGATTATATCAAATCTTCATAGGGAGGTAATTTGATAATTATGGATAATCAAAAACTGCTATCTACGAAAGTTGTGTTATGTTTTGGGTGATTTTTTGTTCGTTCTGAGTGGTTTTATCTCGCCAAAAATATAAATGAAAAGTTGACGCAGAATGCTATGAAAATATGACACTGAAGGTTCTATGTTTACTGGTATATGCATACCATCTTCGGGATTTTTGTACTATAGGCATGTAATAATAGAGTTCTGCTCCGCCTGGGGATAGAGGGCGTGAACGGAAGTTAGTAGTTTCACTACCGTGCCCGAACAGTCGCCAAATCAACCGATGCTGCATTTTTAGCTCCATGGTCTGTTGTCCGTCGTCTGCTCGTTAAGTTGTTGGTGTCTGCGACCCGACATGTCTTGCGGTACTATTGTACATTGACAT
>JAWPHD010015783.1:0-53368 GCA_037043455.1 Cyrtodaria siliqua
CCCTCTGATTTAATAGAGTGTTATTGGTTATACTATTGCCTCATTAGTGAAGTTGGCATGAGAGATGAGCGGGAAAACATTGGAAATGGGATTTGATAACATATTATAGAGATAAACAATAATGTCCAGTTTTTTCCCGGCTGTGTCCAGTTATTTCCCGGCGGTTATTTTCCTCTAACAATGGTACCGCTCTTATTTAATAGAGTGTTATTGGTTATACTATTGCCTCATTAATGAGGTTGACATGAGGGATGAGCGGGAAAACATTAGAGATGAGATATGATAACATATTATTGAGATACACAATAATGTCGTGTTTTTTTTCCGGCTGTGTCCAATTATATCCCGGCGGTGATTTTCCACTAACAATGGTTACGCTCTGATTTAATAGAGTGTTATTGGTTATACTATTGCCTCATTAATGAGGTTGACATGAGGGATGAGCGGGAAAACATTAGAGATGAGATATGATAACATATTATTGAGATACACAATAATGTCGTGTGTTTTTTTCGGCTGTGTCCAATTATATCCCGGCGGTGATTTTCCTGTAACAATGGTACCGCTCTGATTTAATAGAATGCTATTGGTTATACTATTGCCTCATTAGTGAGGTTGGCAGGAGTGATGAGCGGGAAAACATTGGAGATGAGATATGATAACATATTATTGAGATACACATAATGTCCAGTTTTTTCGGGCTGTGTCCAGTTATTTCCCGGCGGTTATTTTCCTCTAAAATGGTACCGCTCTGATTTAATTGAGTGTTATTGGGTATATTATTGCCTCATTAATGAGGTTGACATGAGTGATGAGCGGGAAAAACATTGGAAATGAGACATGATAACATATTATTGAGATACACAACAATGTCCAGTTTTTTCCCGGCTGTTTCCAATTATTTCCCGGCGGTTATTTTCCTGTAACAATGGTACCGCTCTGATTTAATAGAGTGTTATTGGTTATACTATTGCCTCATTAGTGAGGTTGGCATGAGAGATGAGCGGGAAAACATTGGAGATGAGATATGATAACATATTATTGAGATACACAATAATGTCCTTTTTTTCCGGCTTTGTCCAGTTATTTCCCGGCGGTTATTTTCGTCTAACAATGCTACCGCTCTGATTTAATAGAGTGTTATTGGTTATACTATTGCCTCATTAATGAGGTTGACATGAGGGATGAGCCGGAAAACATTGGAGATGAGATACGATAAGATATTATAGCGATACACAGTAATGTACAGTGTTTTCCCGGCTGTGTCCAGTTATTTCCCGGCGGTTATTTTCCTCTAACAATGGTACCGCTCTGATTTAATAGAGTGTTATTGGTTATACTATTGCCTCATTAGTGAGGTTGGCATGAGAGATGAGCGGGAAAACATTAGAGATGAGATATGATAACATATTATTGAGATACCCAATAATGTCGTGTTTTTTCCCGGCTGTGTCCAATTATATCCCGGCGGTTATTTTCCTCTAACAATGGTACCGCTCTGATTTAATAGAATGTTATTGGTTATACTATTGCCTCATTAGTGAGGTTGGCATGAGAGATGAGCGGGACGACATTGGAGATGAGATATGATAACATATTATTGAGATACACATAATGTCCAGTTTTTTCGGGCTGTGTCCAGTTATTTCCCGGCGGTTATTTTCCTCTAACAATGGTACCGCTATTATTTAATAGAGTGTTATTGGTTATACTATTGCCTCATTATTGAGGTTGCCATGAGAGAGGAGCGGGAAAACATTTGAGATGAGATATGATAACATATTATTGAGATACACATAATGTCCTTTTTTTCCGGCTGTGTCCAGTTATTTCCCGGCGGTTATTTTCGTATAACAATGCTACCGCTCTGATTTAATAGAGTGTTATTAGTTATACTATTGCCTCATTAATGAGGTTGACATGAGGGATGAGCCGGAAAACATTGGAGATGAGATACGATAAGATATTATAGCGATACACAGTAATGTACAGTGTTTTCCCGGCTGTGTCCAGTTATTTCCCGGCGGTTATTTTCCTATAACAATGGTACCGCTCTGATTTAATAGAGTGTTATTGGTTATACTATTGCCTCATTAGTGAAGTTGGCATGAGAGATGAGCGGGAAAACATTGGAGATGAGATTTGATAACATATTATTGAGATACACAATTCTCCAGTTTTTTCCCGGCTGTGTCCAGTTATTTGCCGGCGGTTATTTTCCTGTAACAATTGTACCGCTCTGATTTAATAGAGTGTTATTGGTTATACTATAGCCTCATTAATGAGGTTGTCATGAGGGATGAGCAGGAAAACATTGGAGATGAGATATGATAACATATTATTGAGATACACAATAATGTCGAGTTTTTCCGCGGCTGGGTCGAATTATATCCTTGTGTTTATTTTCCTCTAACAATGGTACCGCTCTGATTTAATAGAGTGTTATTGGTTATACTATTGCCTTATTAGTGAAGTTGGCATGAGAGATGAGCGGGAAAACATTGGAGATGAGATTTGATAACATATTAT
This sequence comes from Cyrtodaria siliqua, assembly GCA_037043455.1. Taxonomy (NCBI): domain Eukaryota; kingdom Metazoa; phylum Mollusca; class Bivalvia; order Adapedonta; family Hiatellidae; genus Cyrtodaria; species Cyrtodaria siliqua. The sequence continues at coordinate 2,530 of JAWPHD010015783.1, forward strand.
TGAGATACACAATAATGTCCAGTTTTTCCCTGGCTAAGTCCAGTTATTTTTCCGGCGGTTATTTTCCTCTAACAATGGTACCGCTCTTATTTATTAGAGTGTTATTGGTTATACTATTGCCTCATTAATAAGGTTAACATGAAGGATGAGAGGATAAACATTGGAGATGAGATATGATAACATATTATTGAGATACACAACAATGTCCATTTTTTTCCCGGCTGTGTCCAATTATTTCCCGGCGGTTATTTTCCTCTAACAATGGTACCGCTCTGATTTAATAGAGTTTTATTGGTTATACTATTGCCTCATTAGTGAGGTTGCCATGAGAGATGAGCGGGAAAACATTTGAGATGAGATATAATAACATATTATTGAGATACACATAATGTCCTTTTTTTCCGGCTGTGTCCAGTTATTTCCCGGCGGTTATTTTCGTATAACAATGCTACCGCTCTGATTTAATAGAGTGTTATTAGTTATACTATTGCCTCATTAATGAGGTTGACATGAGGGATGAGCCGGAAAACATTGGAGATGAGATACGATAAGATATTATAGCGATACACAGTAATGTACAGTGTTTTTCCGGCTGTGTCCAGTTATTTCCCGGCGGTTTTTTTCCTATAACAATGGTACCGCTCTGATTTAATAGAGTGTTATTGGTTATACTATTGCCTTATTAGTGAAGTTGGCATGAGAGATGAGCGGGAAAACATTGGAGATGAGATTTGATAACATATTATTGAGATACACAATAATGTCCAGTTTTTCCCCGGCTAAGTCCAGTTATTTTTCCGGCGGTTATTTTCCTCTAACAATGGTACCGGTCTTATTTAATAGAGTGTTATTGGTTATACTATTGCCTCATTTATGAGGTTAACATGAAGGATGAGAGGGAAAACATTGGAGATGAGATATGATAAAATATTATTGAGATACACAATAATGTCGGGTTTTTTCCGTCTGTGTCCAATTATATCTCGGCGGTTATTTTCCTCTAACAATGGTACCGCTCTGATTTAATAGAGTGTTATTGGTAATACTATTGCCTTATTAGTGAGGTTGGCATCAGAGATGAGCGTGAAAACATTGGAGATGAGATATGATAACATATTATTCAGATACACAATAATGTCGAGTTTTTTCGAGGCTGTGTCGAATTATATCCCGGTGTTTATTTTACTCTAACAATGGTACCGCTCTGATTTAATAGAGTTTTATTGGTTACACTATTGCCTCATTATTGAGGTTGGCATGGGAGATGAGCGGGAAAACATTGGAGATGAGATATGATAACATATTAATGAGATACACAATTGTTCAGTTTTTTCCCGGCTGTGTCCAGTTATTTGCCGGCGGTTATTTTCCTGTAACAATTGTACCGCTCTGATTTAATAGAGTGTTATTGGTTATACTATAGCCTCATTAATGAGGTTGACATGAGGGATGAGCGGGAAAACATTGGAGATGAGATATGATAACATATTATTGAGATACACAATAATGTCGAGTTTTTCCGCGGCTGGGTCGAATTATATCCCTGTGTTTATTTTCCTCTAACAATGGTACCGCTCTGATTTAATAGAGTGTTATTGGTAATACTATTGCCTTATTAGTGAGGTTGGCATCAGAGATGAGCGTGAAAACATTGGAGATGAGATATGATAACATATTATTCAGATACACAATAATGTCCATTTTTTCCCCGGCTGTGTCCAGTTATTTCCCGGCGGTTATTTTCCTCTAACAATGGTACCGCTCTGATTTAATAGAGTGTTATTGGTTATACTATTGCCTCATTAGTGAGGTTGGCATGAGAGATGAACGGGAAAACATTGGAGATGAGATATGATAACAACATTGAGATACACAATAATGTACAGTTTTTCCCCGACTGTGTCCAGTTCTTTCCCGGCGGTTATTTTCCTGTAACAATGGTACCGCTCTGATTTAATAGTGTTTTATTGGTCATACTATTGCCTCATTAATGAGGTTGACATGATGAATGAGCGGGAAAACATTGGAGTTGAAATATGTTAACATATTACTGAGATAAACAATAATGACCAGTTTTTTCCGGGCTGTGTCCAATTATTTTCCGGCGGTTATTTTCCTGTAACAATGGTATCGCTGCGATTTAATAGAGTGTTATTGATTATACTATTGTCTCATTAGTGAGGTTGGCATGAGAGATGAGCGGGAAAACATTGGAGATGAGATATGATAACATATTATTGAGATACACAATAATGTCGAGTTTTGTCGCGGCTGTGTCCAGTTATTTCCCAGCGGTTATTTTCCTCTAACAATGGTTCCGCTCTGATTTAATAGAGTGTTATTGGTTATACTATTACCTCATTAGTGAGGTTGGCATGAGAGATGAACGGGAAAACATTGGAGATGAGATATGATAACATCATTGAGATACACAATAATGTCCAGTTTTTTCCCGACTGTGTCCAGTTCTTTCCCGGCGGTTATTTTCCTGTAACAATGGTACCGTTCTGATTTAATAGAGTTTTATTGGTTATACTATTGCCTCATTAGTGAGGTTGGCATGAGAGATGAGCGGGAAAGCAATGGAGATCAGATACGATAACATATTATTGAGACACACAATAATGTCCATTGTTTTCCCGGCTGTGTCCAGTTATTTCCCGGCGGTTATTTTCCTCTAACAATGGTACCTCTCTGATTTAATAGAGTGTTATTGGTTATACTATTGCCTCATTAGTGAGGTTGGCATGAGAGATGAACGGGAACACATTGGAGATGAGATATGATAACATATTATTGAGATACACAATAATGTCCATTTTTTTCCTGGCTGTGTCCAGTTATTTCCCGGCGGTTATTTTCCTGTAACAATGGTACCGCTCTGATTTAATAGAATGTTATTGGTTATACTATTGCCTCATTAGTGAGGTTGGCAGGAGAGATGAGCGTGAAAACATTGGAGATGAGAGATGATAACATATTTTGTCTAGTTTTTTCGGGCTGTGTCCAGTTATTTCTCGGCGGTTATTTTCCTCTAACAATGGTACCGCTCTGATTTAATTGAGTGTTATTGGGTATATTATTGCCTCATTAATTAGGTTGACATGAGAGATGAGCGGGAATACATTGGAAATGAGACATGATAACATATTATTGAGATACACAACAATGTCCAATTTGTTCCCGGCTGTGTCCAATTATTTCCCGGCGTTTATTTTCCTGTAACAATGGTACCGCTCTGATTTAATAGAGTGTTATTTATTATTCTATTGCCTCATTAGTGAGGTTGGCATGAGAGATGAGCGGGAAAACATTGGAGATGAGATATGATAACATATTATTGAGATACACATAATGTCCTTTTTTTCCCGGCTGTGTCCAGTTATTTCCCGGCGGTTATTTTCGTATAACAATGCTACCGCTCTGATTTAAGAGAGTGTTATTGGTTATACTATTGCCTCATTAATGAGGTTGACATGAGGGATAAGCCGGAAAACATTGGAGATGAGATACGATAAGATATTATTGCGATACACAGTAATGTACAGTGTTTTCTCGGCTGTGTCCAGTTATTTCCCGGCGGTTATTTTCCTCTAACAATGGTACCGCTCTGATTTAATAGAGTGTTATTGGTTATACTATTGCCACATAAGTGAGGTTGGCATGAGAGATGAGCGGGAAAACATTGGAGATGAGATATGATAACATATTATTGAGATACACAATAATGTCCAGATTTTCACGGCTGTGTCCAGTTATTTCCCGGCGGTTATTTTCCAGTAACAATGGTACCGCTCTGATTTAATAGTGTTATTGGTTATACTATTGCCTCATTAGTGAAGTTGGCATGAGAGATGAGCGGGAAAACATTGGAGATGAGATTTGATAACATATTATTGAGATACACAATAATGTCCAGTTTATTCCCGGCTGTGTCCAGTTATTTGCCGGCGGTTATTTTCCTGTAACAATTGTACCGCTCAGATTTAATAGAGTGTTATTGGTTATACTATAGCCTCATTAATGATGTTGACATGAGGTATGAGCGGGAAAACATTGGAGATGAGATATGATAACATATTATTGAGATACACAATAATGTCGAGTTTTTTCGCGGCTGTGTCGAATTATATCCCGGTGTTTATTTTACTCTAACAATGGTACCGCTCTGATTTAATAGAGTTTTATTGGTTACACTATTGCCTCATTATTGAGGTTGGCATGGGAGATGAGCGGGAAAACATTGGAGATGAGATATGATAACATATTACTGAGATACACAATAATGTCCAGTTTTTTCCCGGCTGTGTCCAGTTATTTGCCGGCGATTATTTTCCTGTAACAATTGTACCGCTCAGATTTAATAGAGTGTTATTGGTTATACTATAGCCTCATTAATGATGTTGACATGAGGTATGAGCGGGAAAACATTGGAGATGAGATATGATAACATATTATTGAGATACACAATAATGTCTAGTTTTTTCCCGGCTGTGTCCAGTTATTTCTCGGCGGTTATTTTCCTATAACAATGGTACCGCTCTGATTTATTAGAGTGTTATTGGTTATACTATTGCCTTATTAGTGAGGTTGGCATGGGAGATGAGCGTGAACACATTGGAGATGAGATATGATAACATATTATTGAGACACAATAATGTCTAGTTTTTTCCTGGCTGTGTCCAGTTATTTCCCGGCGGTTATTTTCCTGTAACAATGGTACCGCTCTGATTTAATAGAATGTTATTGGTTATACTATTGCCTCATTAGTGAGGTTGGCAGGAGAGATGAGCGTGAAAACATTGGAGATGAGATATGATAACATATTATGTCAAGTTTTTTCGGGCTGTGTCCAGTTATTTCTCGGCGGTTATTTTCCTCTAACAATGGTACCGCTCTGATTTAATTGAGTGTTATTGGGTATATAATTGCCTCATTAATTAGGTTGACATGAGGGATGAGCGGGAATACATTGGAAATGAGACATGATAACATATTATTGAGATACACAACAATGTCCAATTTGTTCCCGGCTGTGTCCAATTATTTCCCGGCGTTTATTTTCCTGTAACAATGGTACCGCTCTGATTTAATAGAATGTTATTTGTTATTCTATTGCCTCATTAGTGAGGTTGGCATGAGAGATGAGCGGAAAAACATTGGAGATGAGATATGATAACATATTATTGAGATACACATAATGTCCTTTTTTTCCCGGCTGTGTCCAGTTATTTCCCGGCGGTTATTTTCGTATAACAATGCTACCGCTCTGATTTAAGAGAGTGTTATTGGTTATACTATTGCCTCATTAATGAGGTTGACATCAGGGATAAGCCGGAAAACATTGGAGATGAGATACGATAAGATATTATTGCGATACACAGTAATGTACAGTGCTTTCCCGGCTGTGTCCAGTTATTTCCCGGCGGTTATTTTCCTCTAACAATGGTACCGCTCTGATTTAATAGAGTGTTATTGGTTATACTATTGCCTCATTAGTGAGGTTGGCATAAGAGATGAGCGGGAAAACATTGGAGATGAGATATGATAACATATTATTGAGATACACAATAATGTCCAGATTTTCACGTCTGTGTCCAGTTATTTCCCGGCGGTTATTTTCCAGTGACAATGGTACCGCTCTGATTTAATAGTGTTATTGGTTATACTATTGCCTCATTAGAGAAGTTGGCATGAGAGATGAGCGGGAAAACATTGGAGATGAGATTTGATAACATATTATTGAGATACACAATAATGTCCAGTTTATTTCCGGCTGTGTCCAGTTATTTCCCGGCGGTTATTTTCCTCTAACAATGGTACCGCTCTTATTTAATAGAGTGTTATTGGTTATACTATTGCCTCATTGACAAGGTTGACATGAAGGATGAGCGGGAAAACATTGTAGATGAGATATGATAACATATTATTGAGATACACAATAATGTCGAGTTTTTTTCCCTCTGTGTTTATTTCTCGGCGGTTATTTTCCTGTAACAATGGTACCGCTCTGATTTAATGGAGTATTATTGGTTCCACTAATGCCTCATTAGTGAGGTTGGCATGAGAGATGAGCGGGAAAACATTGCAGATGAGATATGATAACATATTACTGAGATACACAATAATGTCCAGTTTTTTCCCGGCAGTGTCCAGTTATTTCCCGGCGGTTATTTTCCTGTAACAATTGTACCGCTCTGATTTAATAGAGTGTTATTGGTTATACTATAGCCTCATTATTGATGTTGACATGAGGTATGAGCGGGAAAACATTGGAGATGAGATATGATAACATATTATTGAGATACAAAATAATGTCGAGTTTTTCGCGGCTGTGTCGAATATATCCCGGTGTTTATTTTACCCTAACAATGGTACCGCTGTGATTTAATATAGTTTTATTGGTTACACTATTACCTCATTATTGAGGGTGGCATGAGAGATGAGCGGGAAAACATTGCAGATGAGATATGATAACATATTACTGAGATACACAATATGTCCAGTTTTTTCCCGGCTGTGTCCAGTTATTTCTCGGCGGTTATTTTCCTATAACAATGGTACCGCTCTGATTTAATAGAGTGTTATTGGTTATACTATTGCCTTATTAGTGAGGTTGGCATGAGAGATGAGCGTGAACACATTGGAGATGAGATATGATAACATATTATTGAGATACACAATAATGTCCATTTTTTTCCCGGCTGTGTCCAGTTCTTTCCCGGCGGTTATTTTCCTGTAACAATGGTACCGCTATGATTAAATAGTGTTTTATTGGTTATACTATTGCCTCATTAATGAGGTTGACATGAGGGATGAGCGCGAAAACATTTGAGTTGAGATAGGATAACATATTATTGAGATACACAATAATGTCCAGTTTTTTCCCGGCTGTTTCCACTTATTTCCCGGCAGTTATTTTCCTCTAACAATAGTACCGCTCTGTTTTAATAAAGTGTTATTGGTTATACTATGCCTGATTAGTGAGGTTGGCATGAGAGATGAGCGGGAAAACATTGGAGATGAGATATGATAACATATTGAGGTAAACAATAATGTCCAGTTTTTTCCCCGGCTGTGTCCAGTTATTTCCCGGCGGTTATTTTCCTGTAACAAGCTCACCGCTCTGATTTAATAGAGTGTTATTGGTTATACTATTGCCACACTAATGAGGTTGACATGAGGGATGAGCGGGAAAACATTGGAGTTGAGATATGATAACACATTATTGAGATACACAATAATGTCCAGTTTTTTCCTGGCTGTGTCCAGTTATTTGCCGTCGGTTATTTTCCTGTAACAATGGTACCGCTCTGATTTAATAAAGTGCTATTGGTTATACTATTGCCTCATTAGTGAGGTTGGCATGAGAGTTGACGGGAAAACATTGGAGATGAGATAGGATAACATATTATTGAGATACACAATAATGTTCAGTTTTTTCCCGGCTGTGTCCACTTATTTCCCGGCGGTTATTTTCCTCTTACAACGGTACCGCTCTGATTTAATAGAGTGTTATTGGTTATACTATTGCCTCATAAGTGAATCTGGCATGAGAAATGAGCGGGAAAACATTGCAGATGAGTTATGATAACATATTATTGAGATACACAGTAATGTCCAGTTTTTTCCCCGGCTGTGTCCTGTTATTTCCCAATAGTTATTTTCCTCTAACAATGGTACCGCTCTGATTTAAGAGAGTGTTACTGGTTATACTATTGCCTCATTAATGAGGTTGACATGAGGGATGAGCGCGAAAACATTGGAGTTGAGATAGGATAACATATTATTGAGATACACAATAATGTCCAGTTTTTTCGCGGCTGTTTCCACTTATTTCCCGGCGATTATTTTCCTCTAACAATAGTACCGCTCTGTTTTAATAAAGTGTTATTGGTTTTACTATGCCTGATTAGTGAGTTTGGCATGAGATATGAGCGGAAAAACATTGGAGATGAGATATGATAACATATTATTGAGATACACAATAATGTCCAGTTTTTTCCTGGCTGTGTCCAGTTATTTGCCGTCGGTTATTTTCCTGTAACAATGGTACCGCTCTGATTTAATAAAGTGCTATTGGTTATACTATTGCCTCATTAGTGAGGTTGGCATGAGAGTTGACGGGAAAACATTGGAGATGAGATAGGATAACATATTATTGAGATACACAATAATGTTCAGTTTTTTCCCGGCTGTGCCCACTTATTTCCCGGCGGTTATTTTCCTCTTACAACGGTACCGCTCTGATTTAAGAGAGTGTTATTGGTTAAACTATTGCCTCATTAATGAGGTTAACATGAGGCATGAGCGGGAAAACATTGGAGTCGAGATAGGATAACATATTATTGAGCTACACACTAATGTTCAGTTTTTTCCCGGCTGTGTACAGTTATTTCCCGGCGGTTATTTTCCTCTAACAATGGTTCCGCTCTGATTTAATTGAGTGTTATTGGTTATACTATTGCCTCATTAATGAGGCTGACATGAGGGATGAGCGGGGAAACATTGGAGTCGAGATATGATAACGTATTATTGAGCTACACAATAATGTCAAGTTTTTTCCTGGCTGTGTCCATTTATTTCCCGGCGGTTATTTTCCTCTAACAATGGTACCGCTCTGATTTAATAGAGTGTTATTGGTTATACTATTGCCTCATAAGTGAATCTGGCATGAGAAATGAGCGGGAAAACATTGCAGATGAGTTATGATAACATATTATTGAGATACACAGTAATGTCCAGTTTTTTCCCCGGCTGTGTCCTGTTACTTCCCAATAGTTATTTTCCTCTAACAATGGTACCGCTCTGATTTAAGAGAGTGTTACTGGTTATACTATTGCCTCATTAATGAGGTTGACATGAGGGATGAGCGCGAAAACATTGGAGTTGAGATAGGATAACATATTATTGAGATACACAATAATGTCCAGTTTTTTCCCGGCTGTTTCCACTTATTTCCCGGCGATTATTTTCCTCTAACAATAGTACCGCTCTGTTTTAATAAAGTGTTATTGGTTTTACTATGCCTGATTAGTGAGTTTGGCATGAGATATGAGCGGAAAAACATTGGAGATGAGATATTATAACATATTGAGATACACAATAATGTTCAGTTTTTTCCCTGGCTGTGTCCAGTTATTTCCCGGCTGTTATTTTCCTGTAACAATGGCACCGCTCTGATTTAATAGAGTGTTATTGGTTATACTATTGCCACACTAATGAGGTTGACATGAGGGATGGGCGGGAAAACATTGGAGTTGAGATATGATAACATATTATTGAGATACTCAATAATGTCCAGTTTTTTCCCGGCTGTGTCCATTTATTTCCCGGCAGTTGATTTTCCCTCTAACAATGGTACCGCTCTAATTTAAGAGAGTGTTACTGGTTATACTATTGCCTCATTAATGAGGTTGACATGAGGGATGAACGGGAAAACATTGGAGTTGAGATATGATAACATATTATTGAGATACACAATAATGTCCAGTTTTTCCCCGGCTGTGTCCAGTTATTTCCCTGCGGTTATCTCCTCTAACAATGGTATCGCTCTGATTTAATAGAGTGTTATTGGTTATACTATTGCCTCATTAATGAGGCTGACGTAAGAATTAATTATATAATGAGTTTGTATACAACTACATAATGTCAACTATCCAGCTCCCCGTGTGGTTGCCGGGGTAGAATACAACCGCTGCAACTGCAAACACACCTTCACATGCAGATGGGTAGGACCCCCCCCCCCCCCCCCACACACACACACACACACACACACCACCACCACCACCACCACCACTACCCCCTCACCCCCACCCACCGACCCCTATTCATATTCATTTTGTCATTTTTTGTTCATGTTCATTAAAGGTTTTCATCAGGCAGTGTTTCAGGTGCCATTTTGCCCACATCACTAAGAGCAGTTGCAGAAAAACAATAAACGTGGCTCCAGCGTAAATGGAGTGCCACGGTCTACAGTAGAATTTGCAGCAACTCTGACGTTCAAGGTGAGAAGGTCCTAGGCCCATCCTCCATTTCTTATCTCCATGTACATGGAGGATGAGCCTGGCATGTTCATGCCTATTAGGCGCCATACAACCTTTTATGTGTTGGTGCGCCTTTGAGTTCATCCAGACTATTATATTAATGCAGTCATCGTACAAAATAATAAGGGAAAGTATGCGAAGTTCCCACTGGCAGCTTCTATGATTCTTCTGCATTGTGTTGTACATTTGCATTGACTTTAACCTTTGAGATGCTCCCTATAGACAGTTTTGTTATATTTAGCCGAAAGTAATACGCGCATGCGCAGTGTAGCTTCCGTCCAACTTTTTCCCGGTCCAGTATTTTCCCGTTACACCGGTTCTGCGTCCTGGGGCAATGTTACCTGTGGACATGTCTTTGTTTCGGACCAACGTCAGTCCCACGGGTGTTTACGAAAATAACATCAGTGGTAGCGTAATTGCGAAGAGCACAGAACATCCGACAGGGAACATATTTCGACGATTGGTTGGCTCTGAATCAGTCAAGATTAAATCTAATTCAAGATCAGGGAAAATGCATGACTATTTTGTATCACTAGGCTTCATCATAAACGAAGAATTCTAAGTGAGACAATAACGTATATAGGGGGGCCTTTTTCTCCTGCGCAAAGGCATTGTGACGCCAGCTCCAGACAGAATATCAAAGTTAGTTTTGGAAATAGAGAATACTTTTCAAGGTCATACTCGGAAAAAATGAATTTTCTTGATATGCTGGGGATAACGGCCTCATGTATAGAAATCATTCCCAATGCTCGACTATTCCAAAGGTCCACTTTCGTACTTTTGTCTGTGTTTTTGGAAACCTTCCAAACACAGTTTAGCAAACAAATTCCATGTACACAACATCCAAAATCACATCTAAATTGGTGGTTCAATCCAATGAACATGATGCAGGGCATATCTTTAGTTGAATTCATAACAAATGCAACCAAAATAACGGATGCTTCAAAGACAGGTTATGGAGGTTTCATTGGGGAAAACTGTTTGAGATGAAAAAATACCGCAGTTTAAAACAACCATTCAAAGGTAGATAACTCATGAGTCATTATTTGCAATCGACGAAACTGAGTGAAGGTTCGTAATTGGTAAACATATCGCTAAGTTGTAACACGGGCAGTTGAATTGAATTGAATGTTGTTTAACGGCTCGTCAACGCAGTATAGGTTATTTAAAGCCGCCCCAGAGAGAGGGGAAGGATACATAGGAATCCAGGAACCTGCCCTACTCTTGTTATCGAATAGATTCCTATGCTTGGAGGATAGACCGATACACGGGACCGCCCGGTTTACGTCCCCATCTGACGGACGAGGCTAAGGGAAAGTGTCTTGCCCAAGAAAACACCGATGGAACTCAGTGGCACCACGGAGGATTGAACCCGGGGCCTCCGGTTACAAATCCGCCGCGCTACCAACTGCTTAACACTGACAGTCGTGTTATATACGATATTCGTATAATGTATCCGTATTATTGATCAAATAACAATCGTTTTCAAATGTGTCTTCCCATATTGAGTTACGTGTACTATAATGTTACTGAGTGTTAATCAAACACGTGATATATAAGAAATGCAAACATATTACTGGTTTACTTTGGTGAATATGACTCCACACAATTCCCATGATAAAAAAAAGTTAGAAATAAATCATATGATACTGCGACGTAATAGTCTAATCTGTTCTAATCTCGATAACATGTGAACAGTTATAAAAAATATAAACAAAATACGTTTGATGTAGGATGATATATGAGCATTAATAACAACTACAAAAATTAAAGACACTGTGATAGCAACGTGGCACACCAATGAATCATTTAAAAAGAATTAAGCCACACAACCAAACAAGATTATTATTTAGAGTCCTGGAAAACTTGAAAAAATGTGAAATAATTATCAAAATCGGATGATAAACAAAGAAGATATGAACATTTGAAAATTGTTCTAGAACGGATATGGGAGCCGCCAGCTGTCATAGTTCTAAATTATCACATATGGCATATTGATAAATTACCACATATGGCATATTGATAAATTACCACATATGGCATATTGATAAATTACCACATATGGCATATTGATAAATTACCACATATGGCATATTGATAAATTACCGCATATGACATATTGATAAATATCGTTTAAATCAACGAAAAAGGTCAAACACGTGAACGCCGGAGCATGCCTTGTAAACACAGCCACCACATCCACGCTAGAACTTTGTCTGCATAGACTATTTAACGTTAGAGCTATCAAAAGAAAATGAAGATTGATTGATTGAATTGGATTTATAGTCGCACCAACAGCTAAGATCATATGGCGACTTTCAAGCTTCTCTTGGTGGAGGAAGACCCCAGGTGCCCCTCCGGGCACTTTTCGTGCACGGGCGGGCACCTGGGTAGAACAACCGACGTTCCGCAAGCCAGCTGGATAGCTTCCTCACATAGAAAATGAAGACAACACGTTTGTTATAACAGAACAATTCAACGATTTTTGTCTTTTCAGTATCAACAAACAGTTAAAACAGCAAGGATAACATCAGGTGATTTCTGACATCTTCAAACTTACATATTGGATATATTTACTAGTCATTAAAACCAGTAAGCTTTCTTTGGGACATTATCAAAGAACTATGGAGGTTAACCGTTATTAAAATGTATAGCACTAGTATGTACAATCCGCCGGAAAGAAGTCCCGGAGAGATGCAATGCATGTTGGGAATAATGGAACCAGAAAGAAGACTGGAAACAACACATGTCATTCTTAATATATGAATATGATTGCACTCCCCAGGAGTCTACACAAATCATTCAATTTAGAGGGCCTCATGGAAGATTAGTTTATAACTAAATGTGTTACCTTTTAAATGTGTAAGATTATTATTATTATTTTAAATGTTTGAAAGAAAGCCGATACTCTTTATGTCACACTGGTGGAACGCTACAACAGCGAAATGCATATATAAAAGAGAGAGAGAGAGATAGAAAGCTAACAAAACAAGACATGAAATAAATTATAGGATATGAAAAAAAGGCAAAAGCAGCCAGGATAGGATAGATGTAGATGCTGAGGATGTATGCGTTTGAAGAGAAACATAAACAGACAAGTTCGACCAAAGCATATCTGACGTGAAAGACCACCGCATCCTCACATTTACGATCACATGAAGGCGCAAAAAAAGAAGTTATACGGGATTCATCTTTTCCAAATTAGACTTGGTGTGAACATGAAAACAGTAAATAAATAAACAAAAACTCCGAAAGCAATATTAAACCAAAGCCAAGAAAAACTTTGGAACGATCTATGTGGAAAGAAACAATCGATAATAGTGTTCATCACATGGCTCCGAAACGGAACTAGAAAAATAACAAAGTAGTTCGCAGTATATGTTAGAAGAGGACGGGATTCTAATTAAGGAGATGTGGTTATGCTTGTTGAACTACGTTGAAGATCCCCATTAGCATTGAAAAGACAGATTCCAAAATAAAATAGAAGATGCAATTACAGGTAAAGACGCAGGTTTGAAGATAAGAGACGACACAGACAGAAAACATAATGAGGATATGGAAATAGAAATAAAAGTAAATGTTTAAATATTAGAGGTTTTATAAACAGGTCAGGATGTACATGCAGTAATGATTTGCATAGTATAATGTTTGGAGTATAGTGTTTGTATTTATTTTTCAGATATATGTGTCCATAACAGAGGATACATAATGTATGTAATGTTCGTATGACTATTATGTGTGTGTTGAGTCTAGAAACCGATTTGCATTTTATTTACAGGACAAGCTGAAGAGGTATTGATGATGCAGGTATTGCTAGACTGTATGTATTGTGTTAGTGTTTGGAGAAGTTGGGTTAAAAGTTGTATATTTGTGTCTGTCTATAGTTGCATGTGTATAGATATATGGTGCATAAGATGGATATATACTCGGTAAAAAAAGTTTTGGACCAGAGCATATAATGGCGCATAAAAAGAAAACGGATTTTAATATTCTATGTATCAAATCCAAGACAAAAATGTATTCCATTACATAAAATAAAATAAACAAAACAATATCACCGGTAAACAATCACAGTAGCTATCCGAATGCACTAAGGGTCATTAAAAAAAGTTGCAAAATTTCACAATAATGAGTATCACCGCCACCATTTCCATGACACTCCATGAGCCTGTCCCTGGTCGAATAAACAAACAGTGTTCGAACCCGTACAATGATACAATGATCGCTGAACCATGACATTCGACCATAACTCAATTATCTCAGTTGATAATTGACAATAGATCAACAATCAACAATAATTATCGTTTACAATGAAACTTTCCAAAAAAAAAAATATTTTTATTAGTTACTCGAACTGTTACATTTTATGGACTTTGGAACATTTTTTACAGACCCTTTGTGTGTTCGCGATATTTTTTTAAAATCAAATCTTGTTTGGAATTTAATGTTACTGGTACAAAATTAACCGGGTAAGATAGACCTTGGTTACTAAAAAAAGATACTTAAATTCTGTCCACTAGTTTTATTTTTATATGGCTTTATATACCCTGGTCCAAAACCTTTTTTACCGAGTATATATTGTGGTTTACTTTGAGCAGGGTCGATTGCGCATCTGGAGTAGGTAGGAACAGGCATGCAACAGGGAGGATGGCTCAATCCAATTATTTTACGTGTTTTATATAGTTGTTTGACCCGTCTCCCTGTCGTTTTTAATTGATTAACACTGTTGATCTACTACAGAGTGTGTCATGTTATCAACGTTCAGCGTGTCTTTTTTCGCAACGTTTTATTCAGTCGTCGTCTGAGAGAAACATTTGGGAGAAGTTGTGCTCTGTCTCTGGTAGAAAACATGCATATTTGTCTCTTATGTGTTCGATATGTCTGTTTCAAGTCTGCAATGATGTTTTTTTTTAATGTTTTGTAACTCTGTATACTCTGTTTTGCTGTCTTGGAGAAAATAGTGTTTACATATGTAAAATGGCTGCCACATGTTTTAGTTTCTTTCTTATAATATGAATGTAACGCATTGCAAGTATTAGCGGCGTTTTTAAACTTTTATTACAGTAAGATTTCTGGTGTTGCTGTTTTAATTTGTAAAGTTTGTGTCTGACAATAAAGGTGTGTGTCTGATAATGCATGTACTTACTTATTTGAGTTAATACGCCTTAATACTTCTTTAAAACTACTTGTGTATTCATGTTTCTACTACTCTAACACACTTAGAGAATAATAACTATTACATTTCATGAAAAGAAATGGTGTTTTACGTCCCGTTAACACATAGTATATGGTTATATTGGGACGGCCACCTCAGATAGAGATGAGATGAGGGACGAAGTTTGCCATTAGACAAGTCTCCATCAGAGAGTGAACTCACGTGGGGCAGAGGTTTATACAATCAGTACGTTTGAAAACGCAACACTTGGTGTTTTGAATTTCTAGAGTGGATTTGGAGTCCTCGCGCAAAATATGTTTTGAGGAAGTAAAGTAACTCTTAAGCAACTGTTTATCGCCATATGTTAACCTTTGTGACAAAGAAAATTGTGTACTAACATAACATACAATCTTGATTTAAACAAAAACAGCGGACTAAAATTAATCGAACATCGCAATGTTACGTTTTTAAATGTACTGAGTATAGCTCTAAATCCAAGGTCTCAGATGTCCCGGTTTGTCCTCAATGTCAGTTGGCAAAAACAAGGAAATAGAGATTATTTAACTGCTGGGATCGATTACAAGGAAATCCTTCACGAGTGGTAGACGTGTGGTTCTTTTCACAAACGAGCGCACGCGAGTGAGTGAAAAAAACAAAGCACGTTTACCATCAAGTGAAGGATTACCCAATAATCGATCCCAGCAGTTAAATAATCTATTTATTACATTTTAAATTATGTTTTTGCAAACAAAATAATATTCGCTTTATTGAACGTTATCGGTGGATGACTTCGACGTCAACAACTCAACGTCGCAACGTTAGTTATTATTGTGTTCTAAATTAACAACGTTAGTTATTATTGTGTTCTGAGTTAGTTATTAATATTTAGCGATTATAAATATTCTTGCACTGAGAAATCGCGATCTTTCACGTATAGAAATGTAATATATGCGTTTTAAACACCTTATGTAAGACATAGCAACTAATTAAGTGAATAGTTGCAAATATAAGATGTTTTCAAAAATGTTTATCGTAGTGTCAACTCGGTCTTGAAACATGAATTCCTTTGTGAAAACTATGATTAAATGTAGAGCAAAGGTAATGTTAATGTTATGTGTGTGACCGGTAATATATTCATGTCCACGGATAGAACGTATGTAAAGTTGGTAGTTGCAAAAGCTTAACTCAATAAATTAGTTATGTCTTTGCATACCTTACTCCAGAATGTTATAAGCGTTGATGGGATGGGTTAATGTGTAAATTTACAACTTCTTTCATGCGTATTGGAACATATACTGAAACGAAAAAGAAACGCAACTCGCAACTTAATTCCACATAATATTCCAAAGAAATCCCAAGATGATTTGTAAAAAACAAATTGCAGTTAGTTAGAGAAAAAACACAACTGTGAATCTGTGATATTATAGACGTTTTAAGCACAGTACACTTTGTAACAAGAAATTCATAAATGGTGGAGTTCCTCTTTGAAACATTTAGCCATTTCAGTACTGTATTTAACGTAAAGAGTTTTGCAAAAGTGTGCTTTTGAAGTTTGCTCACATGCTTGAGCCAAACGCGTACTCCGGTACTCCGTCAATAATGAAACTGACGGAATACTATTTGCTGTGTTATGTGTTGTTTTAGTCTTTCTTCCCAAACGAAAGGTCTTACGTTATATGCAGTTATATATTTATATGCTTTGACCCTAGAAATAAGGCAGGCTTACTCTTTTTTGCATCTCATTGCCTTATGTAGTAATTACTTTTACATTTCGATAAGCTCCATCATCGATAATAGCATCTCCGAATGTTTGGTGAAATGAAATGATGTTTTATGCCCCGTTAGTACGTCATATTAAGTTATAATGGGACAGCAACCTTAGAGGGAGATGAGATGTCTGAGGTTGAGCTTTCCTGATCTACCAAAGCCGCCGTTATATTACACGGCGTTGTACAGAATAGAGAACAGCTACCAAGGCCGCCGTTATATTACACGGCGTTGTACAGAACAGAGAACAGCTACCGAGGCCGTCATTATATTACACGGCGTTGTACAGAACAGAGAACAGCTACGGAGGCCGCCGTTATATTACACGGCGTTGTACAGAACAGAGAACAGATACCGAGGCCGCCGTTATATTACACGGCGTTGTACAGAACAGAGAACAGCTACCGAGGCCACCGTTATATTACACGGCGTTGTACAGAACAGAGAACAGCTACCAAGGCAGCCATTATATTACACGGCGTTGTACAGAACAGAGAACAGCTACCGAGGCCGCAAGTATATTACACGGCGTTGTACAGAACAGAGAACAGCTACCGAGGCCGTCGGTATATTACACGGCGTTGTACAGAACAGAGAACAGCTACCGAGGCCGTCGTTATATTACACGGCGTTGTACAGAACAGAGAACAGCTACCGAGGCCGTCGTTATATTACACGGCGTTGTACAGAACAGAGAACAGCTACCGAGGCCGCCGTTATATTACACGGCGTTGTACAGAACAGATAACAGCTACCGAGTCCGCCATTATATTACACGGCGTTGTACAGAACAGAGAACAGCTACCGAGTCCGCCATTATATTACACGGCGTTGTACAGAACAGAGAACAGCTACCGAGGCCGCCATTATATTACACGGCGTTGCACAGAACAGAGAACAGCTACCGAGGCCGCCATTATATTACACGGCGTTGTACAGAACAGAGAACAGTTACCAAGGCCGCCATTATATTACACGGCGTTGTACAGAACAGAGAACAGCTACCAAGGCCGCCAGTATATTACACGGCGTTGTACAGAACAGAAAACAGCTACCGAGGCCGTCATTATATTACACGGCGTTGTACAGAACAGAGATCAGCTACAAAGGCCGCCATTATATTACATGGCGTTGTACATAACAGAGAACAGCTACCAAGGCCGCCATTATATTACACGGCGTTGTACATAACAGAGAACAGCTACCAAGGCCGCCAGTATATTACTCGGCGTTGTACATAACAGAGAACAGTTACCGAGGCCGTCAGTATATTACTCGGCGTTGTACAGAACAGAGAACAGCTACCGAGGCCGCCATTATATTACACGGCGTTGTACAGAACAGAAAACAGCTACCGATGCCGTCATTATATTACACGGCGTTGTACAGAACAGAGAACAGCTACCACGGCCGTCATTATATTACACGGCGTTGTACAGAACAGAGAACAGCTACCGAGGCCGCCATTATATTACACGGCGTTGTACAGAACAGAGATCAGCTATCAAGGCCGCCATTACATTACACGGCGTTGTACGGAACAGAGAACAGCTACCAAGGCCGCTATTACATTACACGGCGTTGTACAGAACAGAGAACAGATACCAAGGCTGCCAGTATATTACACGGCGTTGTACAGAACAGAGAACAGCTACCGAGGCCGCCATTATATTACACGGCGTTGTACAGAACAGAGATCAGCTATCAAGGCCGCCATTACATTACACAGCATTGTACAGAACAGAGAACAACTACCATGGCCGCCATTACATTACACGGCGTTGTACGGAACAGAGAACAGCTCCCAAGGCCGCTATTACATTACACGGCGTTGTACGGAACAGAGAACAGCTACCAAGGCCGCTATTACGTTACACGGCGTTGTACAAAACAGAGAACAGCTACCAAGGCCGCCGTTATATTACACGGCGTTGTACGGAACAGAGATCAGCTATCAAGGCCGCCATTACATTACACGGCGTTGTACGGAACAGAGAACAGCTACCAAGGCCGCTATTACATTACACGGCGTTGTACGGAACAGAGAACAGCTACCAAGGCCGCCGTTACATTACACGGCGCTGTACGGAACAGAGAACAGCTACCAAGGCCGCTATTACATTACTCGGAGTTGTACAGAACAGAGATCAGCTAGCAAGGCCGCCATTACATTACACGCCGTTGTACGGAACAGAGAACAGCTACCAAGGCCGATATTACATTACACGGCGTTGTACAGAACAGAGAACAGCTACCAAGGCGCCGTTATATTACACGGCGTTGTACGGAACAGAGAACAGCTACCGAGGTCACCGTTATATTACACGGCGTTGTACAGAACAGAGATCAGCTACCGAGGCGGCCGTTATATTACACGGCGTTGTACAGAACAGAGAACAGCTACCAAGGCCGCCAGTATATTACACGGCGTTGTACAGAACAGAGAACAGCTACAAAGGCCGGCATTATATTACACGGCGTTGTACATAACAGAGAACAGCTACCAAGGCCGCCAGTATATTACACGGCGTTGTACATAACAGAGAACAGCTACCGAGGCCGTCAGTATATTACTCGGCGTTGTACAGAACAGAGAACAGCTACCGAGGCCGCCATTATATTACACGGCGTTGTACGGAACAGAGAACAGCTACCAAGGCCGCTATTACATTACACGGCGTTGTACAGAACAGAGAACAGATACCAAGGCTGCCATTATATTACACGGCGTTGTACAGAACAGAGAACAGCTACCGAGGCCGCCATTATATTACACGGCGTTGTACAGAACAGAGATCAGCTATCAAGACCGCCATTACATTACACAGCATTGTACAGAACAGAGAACAGCTACCAAGGCCGCCATTACATTACACGGCGTTGTACGGAACAGAGATCAGCTATAAGGCCGCCATTACATTACACGGCGTTGTACGGAACAGAGATCAGCTATCAAGGCCGCCATTACATTACACGGCGTTGTACGGAACAGAGAACAGCTACCAAGGCCGCTATTACATTACACGGCGTTGTACGGAACAGAGAACAGCTACCAAGGACGCTATTACGTTACACGGCGTTGTACAAAACAGAGAACAGCTACCAAGGCCGCCGTTATATTACACGGCGTTGTACGGAACAGAGAACAGCTACAAAGGTCTCTTTTACATTACTCGGCGTTGTACAGAACAGAGATCAGCTATCAAGGCCGCCATTACATTACACGGCGTTGTACGGAACAGAGAACAGCTACCAAGGCCGATATTACATTACACGGCGTTGTACAGAACAGAGAACAGCTACCAAGGCGCCGTTATATTACACGGCGTTGTACGGAACAGAGAACAGCTACCGAGGCCACCGTTATATTACACGGCGTTGTACAGAACAGAGATCAGCTACCGAGGCGGCCGTTATATTACACGGCGTTGTACAGAACAGAGATCAGCTACCACGGCCGTCATTATATTACACGGCGTTGTACAGAACAGAGAACAGCTACCAAGGCCGCCATTACATTACAGGGCGTTTTACGGAACAGAGATCAGCTATCAAGGCCGCCATTACATTACACGGCGTTGTACGGAACAGAGATCAGCTATCAAGGCCGCCATTACATTACACGGCGTTGTACGGAACAGAGAACAGCTACCAAGGCCGCTATTACATTACACGGCGTTGTACGGAACAGAGAACAGCTACCAAGGCCGCTATTACGTTACACGGCGTTGTACAAAACAGAGAACAGCTACCAATGCAGCCGTTATATTACACGGCGTTGTACGGAAAAGAGAACAGCTACAAAGGCCGCTATTACATTACTCGGCGTTGTACAGAACAGAGATCAGCTATCAAGGCCGCCATTACATTACACGGCGTTGTACGGAACAGAGAACAGCTACCAAGGCCGCTATTACATTACACGGCGTTGTACAGAACAGAGATCAGCTATCAAGGCCGCCATTACATTACACGGCGTTGTACGGAACAGAGAACAGCTACCAAGGCCGATATTACATTACACGGCGTTGTACAGAACAGAGAACAGCTACCAAGGCGCCGTTATATTACACGGCGTTGTACGGAACAGAGAACAGCTACCGAGGTCGCCGTTATATTACACGGCGTTGTACAGAACAGAGATCAGCTACCGAGGCCGCCGTTATATTACACGGCGTTGTACAGAACAGAGATCAGCTACCACTGCCGTCATTATATTACACGGCGTTGTACAGAACAGAGAACACCTACCGAGGCCGCCGTTATATTACACGGCATTGTACAGAACAGAGATCAGCTACCACGGCCGTCATTATATTACACGGCGTTGTACAGAACAGAGAACAGCTACCGAGGCCGCCGTTATATTACACGGCGTTGTACGGAACAGAGAACAGCTACCAAGGCCGCTATTACATTACACGGCGTTGTACAGAACAGAGAACAGATACCAAGGCTGCCATTATATTACACGGCGTTGTACAGAACAGAGAACAGCTACCGAGGCCGCCATTATATTACACGGCGTTGTACAGAACAGAGATCAGCTATCAAGGCCGCCATTACATTACACAGCATTGTACAGAACAGAGAACAGCTACCAAGGCCGCCATTACATTACACGGCGTTGTACGGAACAGAGATCAGCTATAAGGCCGCCATTACATTACACGGCGTTGTACGGAACAGAGATCAGCTATCAAGGCCGCCATTACATTACACGGCGTTGTACGGAACAGAGAACAGCTACCAATGCCGCTATTACATTACACGGCGTTGTACGGAACAGAGAACAGCTACCAAGGACGCTATTACGTTACACGGCGTTGTACAAAACAGAGAACAGCTACCAAGGCCGCCGTTATATTACACGGCGTTGTACGGAACAGAGAACAGCTACAAAGGTCTCTTTTACATTACTCGGCGTTGTACAGAACAGAGATCAGCTATCAAGGCCGCCATTACATTACACGGCGTTGTACGGAACAGAGAACAGCTACCAAGGCCGATATTACATTACACGGCGTTGTACAGAACAGAGAACAGCTACCAAGGCGCCGTTATATTACACGGCGTTGTACGGAACAGAGAACAGCTACGGAGGCCACCGTTATATTACACGGCGTTGTACAGAACAGAGATCAGCTACCGAGGCGGCCGTTATATTACACGGCGTTGTACAGAACAGAGATCAGCTACCACGGCCGTCATTATATTACACGGCGTTGTACAGAACAGAGAACAGCTACCAAGGCCGCCATTACATTACAGGGCGTTGTACGGAACAGAGATCAGCTATCAAGGCCGCCATTACATTACACGGCGTTGTACGGAACAGAGATCAGCTATCAAGGCCGCCATTACATTACACGGCGTTGTACGGAACAGAGAACAGCTACCAAGGCCGCTATTACATTACACGGCGTTGTACGGAACAGAGAACAGCTACCAAGGCCGCTATTACGTTACACGGCGTTGTACAAAACAGAGAACAGCTACCAAGGCCGCCGTTATATTACACGGCGTTGTACGGAACAGAGAACAGCTACAAAGGCCTCTTTTACATTACTCGGCGTTGTACGGAACAGAGAACAGCTACCAAGGCCGCCATTACATTACACGGCGTTGTACGGAACAGAGAACAGCTACCAAGGCCGCTATTACATTACACGGCGTTGTACAGAACAGAGATCAGCTATCAAGGCCGCCATTACATTACACGGCGTTGTACGGAACAGAGAACAGCTACCAAGGCCGCTATTACATTACACGGCGTTGTACAGAACAGAGATCAGCTATCAAGGCCGCCATTACATTAACGGCGTTGTACGGAACAGAGAACAGCTACCAAGGCGCCGTTATATTACACGGCGCTGTACGGAACAGAGAACAGCTACCGAGGTCGCCGTTATATTACACGGCGTTGTACAGAACAGAGATCAGCTACCGAGGCGGCCGTTATATTACACGGCGGTGTACAGAACAGAGATCAGCTACCACTGCCGTCATTATATTACACGGCGTTGTACAGAACAGAGAACAGCTGCCGAGGCCGCCGTTATATTACACGGCGTTGTACAGAACAGAGATCAGCTACCACGGCCGTCATCATATTACACGGCGTTGTACAGAACAGAGAACAGCTACCGAGGCCGCCGTTATATTACACGGCGTTTTACAGAACAGAGAACAGCTACCAAGGCCGCCATTATATTACACAGAGAACTATGTCTTATCTCACACTATAATGAAACATGAAGTCCTGTGTCAAACAGGATATACTACAATAAATAACATTAAATATACATTAATTAAATTTAGAGTATACGACCGTAAATATATATAAAAACTAGAACATAATTATGTAAAGAAGGTGAAATCGATAAAATATCTATTCTTTGCATATTTTACTACGTCGCATTCGAACGTTTATCCTGAATAGGGTGGAGAGTTAATGCGAGTAACTTACAATTCAAATCAAATGTATACTTTACAAGTTCTTTCATTATTGTTAATAAGCGCTATCCTTCTTCATTGCATGATGCAGCTTCTAAGCCGGATTGTTTAACTCACAAATCGGGGATTCAAATCAACAGCGTTTATCTTTTTCATTATGTAAATATTGTTACAATGTTGTTGCGTTGACCCTAGAAATAAAACTTAATTTGACAGTATACTTATTCGTCTTTGCATCGTCGGTTATAAACTGCTATATTTTAATTCGAGAGAAAATCGTACGCTGACTGCGGAGTGTATTTTATACTTAGTAACATATTTATTTCAGTTTGGCAAGGTATCGCATTCTTTATTTTTATAGCAGAAGAATGCGGAATTTTAGTGTCATCTAAATATAACACTTACTCGCCAAATGAGACAAATGCATTTAATGTGATTCGTTTACAATGTGGCGGATATGCGTCTTTGTCAATACGGATGGGTGTGTTTCGAATTAATTCCAAATACGGAACTTTAGTGTTTGTTTGCGTAAAATGTAACTGTTCCTCGTGAGTCAGATTAACACTATTGCGCATGTTAATTACAATCAGGATGTATTTATTATTAATAATTGGATTGTCTTGTTTTACTGGTAAGTGGTTTTGTTAATTAGCATTTAATTAAGAACATTTACGTTTGAAACAAGGAGGTGTTGTATAATTTGCATTTTAAACATACATTATACGATATGAAACATGAGTAAGCGCAAACCTGTTGTCTGTTTATGATGACTATGATTATACAAAGAGGTGCATTTAGGAATCTAAGTGTGCTATGCTTATCGTTATTTTATAACATTTTCTGAAGCGTTTGATTGATATAAAAATTAAGTTGAAGAAACCTTCATTGAGAGTGTTTGCGAGTTGTCAATTGAAAAAAATAATATATATACATATATAATGCATATGCTATATTCAATAACATGTTATAGTTTATGAAACGTTAATTTGTGATTACGATCAAAGATACATACAGCTAAACCTACTCAAAAGACCACCTCCTTTATGAGACCACCTGATTTAAGAGACCACCTCTTTAAGACCACCTCCTTTAAGAGACCACTTCCTTTAAGAGACCGCCTACATTAAGAGACCAGTTGTGCTGTTTAAAATTAAAATTTAAAATACGCCTGTATTAAGAGACCACCAATGTTAAGAAACCATTTCTGCTCAGTCTATAAGAAGAAGAAGAAGAAGAAGAAGAAGAAGAAGAAGAAGAAGAAGAAGAAGAAGAAGAAGAAGAAGAAGAAGAAGAAGAAGAAGAAGAAGACGAAGAAGACGAAGAAGAAGAAGAAGTGTTTATCTTTTTGAAAAATATTACGCTAAACAATTATATCTGTAAATAAATTCTGATTCTACAATAGTCAGCTCAATGACCAAATATGCAATGGTTTCAAACATGTGTGTGATGTCATGGCAGGTTCGAATCCCACTGGGAGCTCGACTTGTAAGTTGTGAAGTCAGTTGATTCCTACGGATGACGGGAGGTATACAGGACTGGTTCTACCCAGGAATAAGTGGGTGGTCTGCCTCCAACACGAAAAAAACGACAGTCATGTGTAGCCTAAAATGAAAAACTCCAGTCACCCTACCGATCTTTACTTTACTGCGTCAACTTAATTGAATTTTAATGCATTGAAATGATTTAAAGGCTCGTCAATACAATATCTTATGTGATGTAAAGCCGCCTCAGTTTACGTCTTAATCCGATAGTCGAGGATATAGCAAAATAAACCTAGTGTCGCCGGTGAGGCTTGAACCTCCGGATCCACTGAGCCACGCCGGCTCCTTATAGCATCAAACAACAGATTTGAAATAAATTAACGACAAGCTGACCCACCGTGCGTATAGCGTAAATTAAAAGTTAGGACAGTACTGCCCTTATCATCTTGTAATCGCCGCTGTAGTGTACCTGTTTAATTAATGGACTTGATACATTACAATGTAAATCACCTTGTTTCGACTCTAAATTGCTGTCCATTTTCAACATAAAACACGCATCATGTAATTAGTTAGGAAGTTTTCACATCTCTCAATTACAAAGTCACCCTGCGTATCCACTTTTATTTGAATTAGAAATGGACCTTTTGTACTAATTTTGTTAAATTTGCATACGACTTCAGACCGTGATTTAATATGTAAGCCTTAAGGTCAGTAAACGAGGAGACATTGATATATCGTGTTACTTGTTAACTAACTTTTTTTTTTAATACTTCCTTAGTCTTAATTGCAATCTGATTACAAAAAAAAAAAAAAAAAAAAAAAAGTATAATAGACGATATGTATCTCGAATTAGGCCTCATCTCAATGTCACAAAGCATCATATCATAAACAGCTTTTATATATTTATTGCTTTTAACCAGTACTTAACATATAAAATAGTAGTTTAGGGCAGGAGTGGAACATATAAGTATTCTTGATAAAAACATGATAATCAAATTGCCGTGGTAAAATTTTGCTTAATTTGACAAGTTTTTGCAATTGTACACAGATAGTGTTAAATTTTCAAAGTAGATAGCATCGCCTCGTTAAACAAGTTCGTTTTAGTTTGAAAACATGTACATTAAAGACAGGTGCGTACAACACCACACAAGAAACGCAGTGACCTGCAAAAGCGAACGTGAAGTAAAAGGAAAATTACACAAGCAAGTATGTATTCTACGAATTACACAGCATTCCTGACACAGAGTTGCCATATTTCAAACGAGCTTATGTGATGGCGCATGAACATCCGTTGTCCGTTTACCCGTTTGCCCGTTTGCACTTTCTTGTTTACTCAATAACATAAATGGGTATCTACTTTCACAGCTGTTTCAATAATGTTTTTGACGAGTTGGACAATGAGCAAAATCAAGACATTTATGATTATAATGACACGGTTATGTTTATTACGTTGACATGCTATTGTCATTAAACTTTCGTTTCGCAAAATTACATTATTTTCTTACTATCGGCTTGATATCATTAATCAAGGCAATATGAAGATAATCTTTAATAGAATCAATATTATGATGCTGAGGATCATTAAACTAAGATTCCATATACGCGGTATGCGGCATGCGAATGCGACAAAAAATGGAATGTACGCATTCGTAGAGTATTCGCACCGATCGCTCCATGTAGCGATCAAGTTTGCCGTGTACGCAGCCGCATGACAAATCGCATTCGCAGCCGGACATATGGAATCAAGATCGTGCGTCTACATGATTTCCATTTTTTGTCGCATTCGCATGCCGCATATCGCGTATATGGAATCTTAGCTTAAGACTATTCTCTATTCTGATATCATTTGACTTTATATGGAACATCTTAGTTGTCGTGACTACTGTTCTTGACGTGTTACACTGACAGTGGTTAGAGCCCCTGACTTTAAAACCCTTGCCCCTCACCGCTGTGGTTTTAAGCCCTCACGGGAGCAAGAATCTGTATGTGAGGAGCTGTCCAGCTGGATTTCGGAACGTCGGTGGTTCTACCCAGGTGACCGCCGGTGCAGGACGACTGCCCGGAGGGGCACCTTGGTACCTCACATGCCCCCCCTCCCCCCTCCCCCCCCCCCCTACAGCTGTGGTTTCGAGCCCTCGTGGGACCAAGATTCTTTATGTGAGGAAGCTATATCCAGCTGGCTGGCAGAACGTCAGTGGTTCAGCCCAGGTGCCAGCCCGTGTACGATGACTGATCGGAGATGCATCTGGCGTCTTCCTCCACCAATGGAATCTGGAAAGCTGCCATATGACCTTAGCTATTGGAGTGACTATAAAATCGCCACCTCAGCGGTAAAAGATGCTTTGAGTATATGAACAAAGAAGGGACATAACACATTTTACTTCTAAAGGTGACGAAATTCAATTCAATGATCGTTTCAGATTCGTTGATTTTGTGCTAATTTGAAAACTTAAGTTACTGTAACATTGAATACATACATATTCACTCAGGAAGTCGTAACAATGCTAATACTCTTACACATCTTGTTACACTAAATCGACCGGATGTGCCTGCTGGTTGAGTCGAAAGTAGTTCTGTAATGAAGAGTGCTTATCTTTCTTTTCTTTAAAAAGAACTTAAAAAAAAAAAAAAAAAAGTTAACTGGTCTTATACTAAAGAGTAAGTTTCATATATTTTAATAACAAAATGTGTTTCGTACGCTAATTACTATTATCTAACACATTAAGCCTCCTTAACTC
This sequence comes from Cyrtodaria siliqua, assembly GCA_037043455.1. Taxonomy (NCBI): domain Eukaryota; kingdom Metazoa; phylum Mollusca; class Bivalvia; order Adapedonta; family Hiatellidae; genus Cyrtodaria; species Cyrtodaria siliqua. Next base: position 30,173 of record JAWPHD010015783.1, read on the forward strand.
AAAGGCTTTAAAAACAAAGACACTCAGATTTTTTATAATTTTGTGATTTTCACTATTTAAAAGTTCCAAAAATCTAATCATACTTGGTCTTTTCCAATAATACTTCTTTATATATTTTTCTCTTAACTCATTATATAATGAACATTCAATAACAAAGTGATACTCATCTTCTAGTTGTGCACATCTGATACATTTACGTTCATTTATTGGTATGTTTATTTGCAGGATAAAGTACGTTTTCCACAGGTCTAAAAAGGTTTGAGTTTTTAACAGGTTTTCAACATGATCACTTTACTTTGGAAGTGGATGGAGAACCATTTATGCTATTATAACCTGCATGCGTTTTCCAAATTCTATAGATATGAATCAGTTAAATGTGTTTGTTTTGTATGGTGTTTTACGTCATTTTCAACACACATATGTATGATTATATATGACCAGGGCCCTATAATATTTCAATTTTCATCCCAAATATGACTTAAGATTTTTGTGTTGGAGGCAGACCACCCAATTTTCCTAGGTAGAACCAGTACTGTACAACTCCGTAATCCGTAAGATTTCAATTAAATAATGAATTATAGCTGTATGAAATGCGCGATGCACGTATATATAGCGCGATGTGAACCAGATGTTATCGACCAAAGAAACTGAGGGGAACTCGAGATAAGATATCTGTTCACGATCTGTAAATAAGGTAACATAATACGAAAATAACATAATTATTTATGCAATTTAAATAATCCAGTTTCAGTACATTAATATTTATATATTCCGATATAAAACAGCAATAATTTGAATAATTTGAAGAAAACTTTTTTGAATATTTACATGTTTTGCTGTCCTTCACGTGAATGCAGATTGTTAGTTTGACTTTGCTACTGGTCATATATACATGTACATTGTATCACACTGCATTCATTATAAGGTTTTAGCCTACCACCACTGTCCTTATTCACGTTGGATGAAACAACCTACGTTATTTTGTTTGTTTGTAAGGTGCTTTACGTCATTTTCAACACATGCAAGGTTATAAAATAATAATCGATTTTTTGGGGAGTGGAGGCAGACCACCCACTTTTCATGGGTTGAAACAGTACTGTACACCTCCCATCCGTCAAAATCGACAAGTCCTCACCCTACGTTGTACCATACAAACAAGCAAAAGGTTTTATTAAAGAACTAAGATACCTACAAAAATGACCAGCGAATTTACGGTGATGTGTAATGCTTGCCGCCTCTAATAGTTCACTGAAGGTGGGCACTCACAGAATGGCAATAAATACCTTGTATTTTTGCTATTATACAATTATAAAATGAAATGTTAGTCAAAATATTCAAAATGAATACTGGAAATAAAATAAGTATGATATTTTATGAGATTTGTCATATGCTATAAATAGATCATTTAAATTAATACAATCAGAAACTACGTTAAAATCAGAGTTCATGCTCTAATACATGTATACCCTATACTTTTTCGACCAATCAGAAGATCTAAAACATTAGTGGTATCTGACCTAAAGTACAACATGGAAGTAATTAGTCCCCGCCAGAAGGGGCGAATATGTTTGATAAGGAAGACTGTATTTGGATATATCATCTAATGGGCATGTTTATTTTCTATGAAACAGATTCTTTAAATTTCCTATTTTGTTTTGCATCATGTAGCACAATTAATTTTAATATGATTATACTTTAATTAACGTATCATTAAAGTATAGACGATAAACAAAATTATTTAGTATGTGAATAATTTCACAGTTAGTCCCTAGACCACTAAATTATGCATTGTTGCATTTTATATATACTGATATAGTAAATGCATTATGTCAGAAATTATGGTGTTTTTTTTATAAATGATCTTACGGTAATTTGAGTATTGAAACTGCTTTCAAGTTGGCCTGCAGTCAAATTGGTAACTGAATAACATAATGTTACACATGTGTTTGTCGTATAATATGCGCGTATAGCCACGGTGGTGTATGAGGCGAGTGCGAACGCATTCAAGACGAGTGGGTGCATAGATGTTTCGATCATATTCTTAAAAACAGTAAATACGTGTTATAACATTAGAAATTAGAATAATATGTTTACATCTAGAATTTATAAAACTGCATGTTAACATGTATTTTTTAAATATTCGAGTGCGGTGAGATGGGAGGAATGAGACATTTAACTCCCCGATTTTGTCTGCTATGCATATCCGCTACTCATCAACCCGCTCCCCACAACGTCCACCATCACCACCAACCTCCATCTCCCCGACCGCCCCCCCCCCCCGCATCAATAGCCCCCTCCTCCCCCCCCACCCCCACCCCGACACACACACTATGTTAAGGCTTGGGTTACGAGTAAGTGGGTTAAGAAAAGAAATACAAATGTCAAAACGAAATAAATAAACGTGGAATCTTTATTAATACAAAATAGGAAGATACAATGTCAATAGGAAGATACAATGTCAATAGTCCTGCAATTTTGCTGATCTTTTAAGGTAAATATATAAAAAAAAAAAAAAAAGTTTTGAGCGTAAATAATACACCATCTAGTGATTTACTCTACTTCACCGGTATTTCAAAAGATTATAAAGTATACTACATTTCTATAGAATAATTTGTTTACCCCATTCAACTTCATTTAAATAATGTTTTTTAGTGTTTCATTATCGTATATGCAAGGTTGATATGATCTAAACGTACAATAAACGTGCATCTCCCTTATGTTTTTATTTCAATGTACAACAGTGCTGCTGTTATAACGCGCGTAACCGTTGCAGTGAAAACATTCTCATTATGTTAAACCACCGAACGGTAAATGAGTATTAATAAAAAAAGTTAAAATGATTTTTTGACTAGTTTATCGACAAGCATTTGACGGGGTATATCATGTTTTTATGATCGTTTCCCATGAACATATACAGTCATTTTCGTGTACGACTATTGTGGGCGTTGATTTAAATTGCGGCAATCGGGTGGATCACAACTTCATTTATTATATGAGCAATATCGCTTAGGTGTAATGGCCCCACGTATGCTTCGCTCTGATTCACTCCAAGCTTGTTTAAAATATATGTGGTTCTCACCTGTTTTACATTTCACAAACTAAAATCGAACTGTTTGGTGCGCTTGTTTCAGCCAAAGTTGTTTGTTTTTTTACTTTAAGATAAAATACAGCTAGTACATAAATAAGATGTATATCAGTGAAACGGACATTTTTAGTGGTAAATAAAACTACCTTGCTTTTCAAAATCGTTTGATTGAGAAATAAAAAAAAATCGCATGCGAAAGATGTTTTTGATAGGGCATTTTCAATGATACATCAAACATTTGAAAAGAATTTGTATCCAAAAATGCTTTTAAAATGTTGAATACATGTAAATTACGCATTATTCGTGGTCCCGCCTTAATTCCATTACTTGGTCCCGCATTAATTCCATTATCCGTGGTCCCGCCTTAATTCCATTACTTGGTCCCGCCTTAATTCCATTACTTGGTCCCGCCTTAATTCCATTATCCGTGGTCCCGCCTTAATTCCATTACTTGGTCCCGCCTTAATTCCATTATCCGTGGTCCCGCCTTAATTCCATTACTTGGTCCCGCCTTAATTCCATTACTTGGTTCCGCCTTAATTCCATTATCCGTGGTCCCGCCTTAATTCCATTACTTGGTCCCGCCTTAACTCCATTACTTGGTCCCGCCTTAATTCCATTACTTAGTTCCGCCTTAATTCCATTACTTGGTCCCGCCTTAACTCCATTACTTGGTTCCGCCTTAATTCCATTACTTGGTCCCGCCTTAATTCCATTATCCGTGGTCCCGCCTTAATTCCATTACTTGGTCCCGCCTTAATTCCATTATCCGTGGTCCCGCCTTAATTCCATTACTTGGTCCCGCCTTAACTCCATTACTTGGTTCCGCCTTAATTCCATTACTTGGTTCCGCCTTAATTCCATTACTTGGTCCCGCCTTAACTCCATTACTTGGTTCCGCCTTAATTCCATTACTTGGTTCCGCCTTAATTCCATTACTTGGTTCCGCCTTAATTCCATTACTTGGTTCCGCCTTAATTCCATTACTTGGTCCCGCCTTAATTCCACTAAGGGATGGGAAAGCTGAATATATTAGCAGGATTTTATAACAGATATTTCGACATTTTATTTTTATTTATTTATTTACTGAAAGAATGCGATAACCTGTTTAAAATTATCTATTTAATGTTTTAATTTTCAATATGCAAACATTTTAAGCTGAAATTCAGGTTTTATTTCATACCCAGTCAACCCAGATTTCTCTTCTTGTAAAAGGGGTTGGATGGGGTATGAAAGTTAATACTCGGACCACGTAATGGGACACTCTGGAGGTTTTATAGCAAAATATAAGGGCTAACTGATGTTATTTGTGCTTTAACAAAGAAATTACATGGAAAAAAACACACAACATAATATTTTTGCTGTAAAATATTTAATTCTCAACCGATTTTGAAAAGCAAGGTATTTTTATTTACCGCTAAAAAATCCTGTTCTTATGATGTATACTTTATGTACGTATTAATTGCTCATGTTAGTGCTGAAGAACCTTTGGCTGAAACAAGCGCCGCGAACAATAGGTTACGTCAGTGTGGTGCAACACAAAGCGATTTCGTATATTTACAGTAATGGTTCTACCCAGGAAAAGTGGTTGGTCTGCCTCCACCACAAAAAAAATACCGACATATAATAGCCTTAAATGTGTTGAAAATGACGCAAAACACCATTCAATCATTCTCCGGTATGGGTAACCGACCTACAATCGGAACAGCCTCGTTTATTTCCGTATCACCATCGTCGATTTCCGTAACAGCCGGTGTACCCAATCGGAACTCTTCGCCAATTTCCGTTCTCGGGAATAGTGGCTCGGAGAGTACTGGGTGCCGCTCAATGGTTTTTGGAAGCAAAATGATGAATTTGGTTCGGTTTTCGATTGTAGCTCTCCGCAAAATAGTGCTCTTTTATATAATGTTGTATTGATGAAAATATTGCAGATTTGTGAGTGATTTTATCAATTTCTTGATATTTTATTGCTATGACCTATAGATTATACTTTTTAACAAAATAAATCCCCAAATATGTGTAGTTGAAATGAAGACGAACATCTCCGTCGTTCGGTCCCAAACAGTTCGTTCCATATAATGACTGATAGTTTGGAAGCATTTGTTGAGTTTTCCAAATATATACTTTAATATTACGGTTGAATTGAAGGGAAAGTAGGAAGAGACATTGTAATTATGATTATATCATATTATGGGAGTGATTGTTTACTGTTTTGTCAGTCGAGAGTGATATGTCAGCTGCATGCATAAATGAACTTGATATTGTATCAGTAAATCAATTAATAAAACTCTAAACACAGAAAGATATGACTCATGAAGTCCATACTGACGTCCATGGTACTTGATGTATTGTTAAATTACGCTTATATGGTCTGGAAGTATATATTTTTTCTCCAATCCACAGACATTAGGGTACACCTTTGACATGAGGGTTAGTTTATTTCAAGATATAGATCTTATACATATATCATCTAGTGAAAACATTCCAGATATCATATATTTAATATAAACAATATGAAAATAGTTTATTTAACACTATTACTATGTGATCAATGATTCCATCAAATGTATTTATTTTATAAGGGCTTCTAGAAGCATCAAACATTTTTAAAATGTTTAAATTTCAATCGGAGGCTCTAGTGTGTTTTACAAAAGATGGTTTACAGGAGGAATAACTTTTATTAATGACATTTTAGACAAAAATGGAAATATTTATTCATACATAGAATTGAATGAACACTATAATATGCAGTCCAATTTTCTTGAATATGAAGGTATTATAACTGCTGTTAGGAATTATTTGGCAAAAAAACCTGAATATTGTGCATCTGTAACAGCCAAACCCTATTCGTCCACTAATCATATCCTTAATTCTATAAAATGAGAAAGGCTGTCGAAACATATATGACATCATGATTAGAAATAATATCCCAAAGCATTAAGTAAATGGAAAAATGAAGTAGTTAGTGTTCCAAACTTTGAATTTGAAAGATTATATGCCTTACCTTATAAAATAACAAAAGATCCTAAGTTACCTTGGTTCAATTTAGAATCAACCATAGAATACTTGGAACAAATTACCTTTTATCAAAAATGAATATTATTACGGTAATAATATTATAGTGCTTTTGCAAAAATACACTGAAACTATCCAACATCTGTTTTGGAACTGTGGAACACAGTAAAAGAATTCTGGTCAAAACTTCAAACTTATCTTACAGAAAAATGCCATACAGCATTCGTAACTTTAACAGAAACAGATATTTTTATTTGGAAATAGTAAATTTAATACTGTTTTGAGCAAAATCATCATGCAAGCAAAACTTTACATTTATCGAAACAAAATGCAACGTCAAATACCACAGCTTAACCTTTTTAAAACGTATATAATAGCTTTGTACAAAGTTGAGAAACTAATCGCATATTAAAACTTAACAAGAGGTCAATGACCTTGAAGCTCTACTGATTGAATTTGATTTCAGGAAGTAGTCGCTACAGACTTGTTTTTTGAAAATCTATTTTTAACCGTGGCGGCCATCTTGAATTTCCGGCTGACCTGAAATTTTGCTAAGATCAATAAGACATTAAGAGCAACATTCCTGTGAAGTTTCATGAAAATCCGTCAGGTAGTTTCAAAGAAGTAGTCGCTACAAGTTTTCATTATATAAATCTATGTAAACAAAGCAGCCATGTTTAAGGTCAAATCAAAACGATTTTCGACAAGGACCAACATCATGTCATACTGATCATTTTAGAAAAAGTCCCATATCAATATCTCTTATTGTTTTGAAGAAGTAGTCGCTACAAACTTATTTATTTTAAATCTATTTTTAGCTGTGGCGGCCATCTTGAATTTCCGGCCGACCTGAAATTTTTCTAGGATCAACTAGACATCAAGAGCAACATTCCTGTGAAGTTTCATGAACATCCGTCAAATAGTTTCAGAGGAGTAGTCGCTACAAGTTTTTACTATATAACTCTATGTAACCAAAGATGGCCACTGGCAGCCATGTTTAACGTCGAATCAAAATAATTTTCCACAAGGATCTACATCATGTCATGCTGATCATTTTAGAAAAAGTCCCATATCAATATCACTTATAGTTTTCAAGAAGTAGTCGCTACAAACTTATTTTTTAAAAATCTATTTTTAGCTGTGACGGCCATCTTGAATTTCCGGCCGACCTGAAATTTTGATAGGATCAATTAGACATCAAGAGCAACATTCCTGTAAAGTTTCATGACAATCCGCAAGGTAGTTTCAGAGGAGTAGTCGCTACAAGTTTTTACTATATAACTCTTTGTAAACAAAGATGGCCGCTGGCAGCCATGTTTAACGTTGAATCAAAACGATTTTTGACTAGGATCAACATCATGTAATGCTGATCATTTTAGAAAAAGTCCCATATCAATATCACTTATAGTTTTCAAGAAGTAGTCGCTACAAACTTATTTTTTAAAAATCTATTTTTAGCTGTGACGGCCATCTTGAATTTCCGGCCGACCTGAAATTTTTCTAGGATCAATTAGACATCAAGAGCAACATTCCTGTAAAGTTTCATGACAATCCGCCAGGTAGTTTCAGAGAAGTAGTCGCTACAAGTTTTTACTATATAACTCTATGTAAACAAAGATGGCCGCTGGCAGCCATGTTTAACGTTGAATCAAAACGATTTTTGACTAGGATCAACATCATGTCATGCTGATCATTTTAGAAAAAGTCCCATATCAATATCACTTATAGTTTTTAAGAAGAAGTCGCTACAAACTTGTATTTTAAAACTCTATTTTTAGCTTTGGCGGCCATCTTGGATTTCACATCAACATGAATTTTTGCTAGGATCAACTAGACTTTATGGGCAACATTTCTGTAAAGTTTCATGAATATCCATCCAGTAGTTTCAGCTGTGAAGTCGCTACAAATAAAAGTTTACGGACAGACGGACAGACAGACGGACGACGGATGCCGCACCACGGCATAAGCTCTGCTGATCTCTGATCAGTAGAGCTAAAAATGAATAAGTTTGAAACCATGTGGAGTAAATACCTTGCTATCTGTGGAACTGGAGTATAGAGATCATTTACTTAGTTGATTTTTCCAGTATCAAACTGTAGCAAATAAACTTAATGTTTTCATTCTGGGACATGCAAAGCTCAGCTTACTAATTAGAAATATTATACCCTTGCTTATAAGTTATATCTTGATCTTCCTTAATCAACCTTGTTGTTGTTTTTTATAGAAAAAAAATAATTTTGGAAGTTGTGTATATTAATCCTTTAAAACTATCCTAAAACATTGTCCTTTGGTAATGGATTTATATACAGATTTATTACACAGTATGGGTTATTGTTTTTTTTCCTTTCCAAAAACAAAATATGAGAAAAAATCAGTGTAGCATTAAACAATGTTTATTTTTGATACTATAACATTAAAATTATCTGTGTAAAGCAAGTCTGTATGTATTGACAATGTGGGTTTTACACTGGGTTTTGAAACAAAAAATATTCTTTAGGGCTGGCATGGCGCAGTCGGTAGCGCGGCGGATTTGTAACCGGAGGCCCCGGGTTCAAACCTTCGTGGCGCCACTGAGTTTCGTCGGTGTGTTCTTGACCAAGACACTTTCCCTTAGCCTCGTCCGTCCTGGATTCCTATGTATCCTTCCCCTCTCTCTGGGGCAGCTCTAAATAACCTATACTGTGTTGATGAGCCGTTAAACAACATTCGTTTCAATTCATTTCATACATTTATTTTTTAACTTTTTTCCCCCATAACCTAGCACTAGTCCTTCACAATAAGACTTTGCATTTTGTATACCATATTTCACATTTTTTTATTTTTTAACTTTTTTTTTATTTTGCCTAAATGCGAACAGTAGTCTGACAATATGAAAAAATAAAGATCACAATAATGAAGATTACGTGAAAAAAGCTACTGTATGATATCTAAAAATGGATATATATTTACATAATTGTTATAAACTTCCATTCTTGGCATTGATCTCAGCTCTCTGAAGCGCCCAGTGAAACGACGGAGCTATTATTTTTCAACATTTCAATTAAAGACACACCTGGTTAAAATGAGATAATAAATATAATAACAGTCGTGAAAGAAAAGAATGTAGTTAGAAGAGTTTATGGATGTGTAAACGTCTTGAAAACTGGTCGACATCACATGTTAGGTTTCATCCTGCGCTAAAACGACCACTCGTTAGTCTCTGTTTGGCTACCAAGATTTAAAGGGCAAAGGTCATAGCAAAAAGAGAAGAATATGGACAAAAGAGGGCCTCAGGGAAGATTTTTGTAAATATATGGTAAACATATTTAAAAAATACCTATTTAGGGCTGTACAAATCCTATAGCCCGACGCCCGGGACTAGTCCAAAACCAAAGTCGGGCGTGTCACTTTTTCAAAGATTTCAGTCCCGGACTAGTCCAATTTTAAAAAAAGAGAAAGTCGAGCGTGTCACTGTTTGAAAGATTTCAGTCCCAGATTTGTCCAATTAACAATGTTCAATATTTAATGATTCTTACTGTTGCTACTGTTTCACCCAATGGCAGTCTACAATCTATACCACTGAAACATGTATACATTAATTGTCTGAAGAGTAAATAAGGATTGTTTCATTTACTGTGTATATTGAATTGTGTGCAAATCCGTTAAAATAAGATGCAGTTTTAACATATTGACTTGAGAAATCGAAAGAATTCAGGACTTGTGTCCATTTTTTAGGACTAGTGACAATTTTTTTTGGGACTAGTCACTTTTGACAGGGTGACTAGTCCCGGACGAGTGGCTAAAACTTTTACTTGTACAGCCCTGCCTATTATTGTAGCAAAATAACATTGTTTTTCATTTTAAGACCAAAGGGTAATATAATAGGGCCTTAAAGATGGTGAATTGAAAAGAGGGCCTCAGGGAAGATAATTTTACTAATTGGGCCACTGTCTTCTAAGAGCATTCAATGCATTACAATATTAGGTAAAATATTTTATTAGAGGCTCATTATTGCAAAACCAAAAGAGGGAAACGGCTTTCAAAGAAGAAAAGGGGGCCTCATGATAGATTTTATTGCTAAATGGGCCATTGTCTTGTAATAGCTTCTTTTCCTCATGGTCGTTTCCAGACATGCTGTAACTTATGATATTCGATTGTTTAAATTGAATTTGATTACATTGAATTAAATTCAAAATTTAGAAATACTAAGAAATTCTTAATCAAGCTCTTTTTCCAAACAAATTTTTACTCCCACCAGGATTTGAACCTGGGTCTTCTACCCTCAAAGGGTAGATGTGTTTACCGATTACACCATAGAAGTGGTACATGTTTGTACTAAGAGCAAATGAACTAAAAAATTAAACTGAACTTCCTAATTTCACAGCAAAGTAGTTAAACTAGATTTAGCCCTGGCAACAGGGATTCATTTTGAATTCCAAACAATTTGACGAGGGATCAACGAAGTCAGTGTCACATATTGCATATACAAGTTAAGGCAAAACTAACTGATGATAACACCATTTTAACCGATAATTTTGATCGGCAACTGGCTACTAATGACAACCCTGGCGCCTATTTGTTGTGCTTATAATATAAAGCAAATATAAATATGTGTCTAATAAATACATAATTTTATATATGCAATTAATATAACATTTAAGCATGAAATGATTTAGATGTGAGCTGGATGATGGGAGTCATTTGACGGATAGCTGGCAGGCAACATCTGTAAGATGAGGGTAATCAACATGAACCTGGTGGTTCAGTAAATCGGTTGGCTGGTTGTTTGAATGATTTACGTCATTTTTAGCACATGTTAGGCCATATATGATGATCGATATCATCCATGGTGGGGGCACACCACTTTTTCCTGGGTAGAAATAGTAGTGTATACCTTCTGCCCATCTGAAAGGACACGCTTTCTTATTTATTCCAACTTGCAGTGAGAGAGTCGAGGTTTCAAACAATCCAAGCCACGGATGCAGTAAATCGGAATCGAACTTCTCAGCACATTAAACATTTAGGGCACTGCTCCCCGATTCAGATGTAACCTTTCTTAATTTTTTTTGGGCCAAGTAACTTCTAGGTATGGTTATATAAAATGTGTAACCTGTTGCTATAAATACTAAAATAATTTCCTCTGCTTTAACAAGGGCTTGCAACCTTCTACTAGATACGTATCATACGATGTATATGTAGGCAGCATTAAAAAAATTAGTGACTGTCCCGTTCATTTGTTTTGTACAATTTAAACAGAAAAATTTGGTGCAAACAGTATATATAAACCATCACGGTCTCTTTCAGCGTAAATCCACATATATAAATGATGTCACGGTCTCTTTCAGCGTAAATCCACTTAATAAATGACGTCATTTAAAGTATATAAATGACGTCACCGTCTCTTTCAGCATAAATCCACTTAATAAATGACGTCACCGTCTCTTTCAGCGTAAATGACGTCACCGTTTCTTTCAGCGTAAATCAACATATAAATGATGTCATCGTCTCTTCCAGTGTAAATCCACATATAATAACTTCACTGTTAATTTCAGGTTGAATTTGCATATAATAACTTCACTGTTTAATATTTCCAGGGTAAATTCGCCGCATATATATATATTAACTTCAGTGTTAATTTCAGGGTAAAAATTTGCATACATGTATATAGTAACTTCAGTGTTAATTTGAGGTGAATTCAGGGACTTCTCTGTTAATTTCAGGATAAATTTGCATATATAGTAACTTCAATTTTAGAAAAAAATGGAAAAGAAAAATATAAGAACGCTTTTAAATGCATGGGTTGACATTAGTTACTAGATAGAATTACGAAATGAATGTTTTACTGCATTTTTTCTCAATTTTAAAAAAACCACGCTTGCGACGGTATGGGTTTTGTTCCTAAAATATATATAAAAAAAACACATATATATATAACGTTGCTGATCCTTCAGTGTAAATCCACATAACAACGTCACTGTCGCTTTTAGCGTAAATCCGCATGTTAAACATCTTCACTGTCAATTTCCAGATAAATCCATACGTATAAATAATTTCACTGTCTCTTTTTGTGTAAATCCCACTAAATAAACAATTTCAACATCCCTTTTAGTATCAAGTCGCATTGATAAACCATGTCACTGTCTCTTTTAGCGTAATTCCGTCTGTACAAATGATTTCACCATCACTGACTTTCAGTGTTAATCCCCACATATTATTAATAACTTCACTGTCACTTTCTAGGTTAATCCACATGTATAAATAACTTCTACTTTTTTATTTTAAGTTTTAAATCTATGTATTTAAATATATCAATATAACATTAAGACCTGTTTAAGGAATTTTCACAGACATATTCTAACTATCTGGGTTCTACCGGTATTAAACACGGGTGGGGGTGTTCCTGGTGGCGTTCCTTGTTGTTCCAGGCAGTGTTCCCTTTATTGCGCGTTTTGTTTTCCCATATCCCCATGCCACTAAAGCAAGTCTCCACTCCTCAAATGACGACTCTACCACGCTGGGCAAAACACGACTACAGACGGACCAGTAGTGTCACTGAGATGCTCCAGTCCCTACAGTGGAGAAGACTAGACCAAAGACGTGTCGACAGTCGACTCTCACTATGTTACAAAATCACAAATGACCTGGTAGCTATCCCTCTAGAAGACTACATGACACTGACGAACAGACAATCCCGACATTCACACTCGCTTGCTTTCAAATTAATTGACGCAACCGCTGACTACTACAAATTCTCCTTTTTCCCCAGAACAGTCTTCCACTGGAATTCATTAGCTCCTGACATCCCTATATTACCCAATATAGAACAGTTCAATTCTGCAGTCAGCAGAATTGAACATATCTCACTATAAATTCAATGTTTGTTTTTATTTTTAAACCTAACATCCAAAAACTTCAATGTTTTTCTTAAATTTCTTTTATATATATTTTTAAAATACTAACAGTCTTTGTCGGTATGACGACGCATGCCTAGGTCCCCAGCAGGGGTTTGGCATTAAAGGAAGATAGATAGATAGATAAGAGGCGGGAGGCGGGGATTGGGCTATTCCAGAAAATATCCGCACCCCCCCTATAGAAGGGTATTTTTTTTGTCCAGGGGGGGGGTATTTTGAATGGAACTTTTGTCCAGGGGGTCTGTGTCCAGGGGGTGTTTTGGTGCCTCAATCCGCCTATGGAAGGGTAAAATTTTGTCCTGGGGGTGGGTATTTTGAACCTTTGTCCAGGGGGTCCGTGTCCAGGGGTGTGTTTTGATGCCTCAATCTGCCTATGGAAGGATAAAACTTTGTCCAGGGGGTGTATTCTGAACCTTTGTCCAATTGGATCCGTGTCCAGGGGTGTGTTTCGGTGCCTCAATCCGCCTATGGAAGGGTAAAACTTTGTCTAGAGGGGTATTTTAAACTTTTGTCCAGGGGTTGTTTTGGCGCCTCAATCCGCCTATGGAAGGGTAACATTTTGTCCAGGGGGTTATTTTGAACTTTTGTCCAGGGGGTGTTTTGGTGCCTCAATCTGCCTACGGAAGGGTAAATTTTGTCCAGCGGGTGCATTTTGAACATTTGTCCATGGGGATCCGTGTCCAGGGGGCGGTTTTGGTGCCTCAATCCGCCTATGGGAGGGTAACATTTTGTCCAGAGGGGGGTATTTTGAACCTTTGTCCAGGGGGTCCTTGTCCAGGGGGTGGTTTTTGGGCCTCATTTTGCCTATGGAAGGGAAAAACTTTGTCTAGGGTGCGTATTTTGTCCAGTGGGGTATTATGAACCTTTGTCCAGGGGGTGGTTTTGGTGCTTATGGGAGGGATACACTTTGTCTTGAGGGCGTATATTGAACTTTTGTCTAGAGGCAGTGTTTTTTTTATGTGTTTTGTGAATGCAGCCTGTGCCTGTACCATTGTGAAAAATAGCGTCATTTTTCTAGAAATTGTGAAAATTGTGAAATATTATAACAAAAGAAAAAGAAACTTTTTTCACTTTTATTTTCACAGTTTAATATCCCTTGGTTTTAAGTTTTGTTTTTGGTAAATACAGACTAGTTTGGACACCAGCTTATATTGAGTAGTATCCTTACTTTTTTTTTTCTTTTTTTTTAAAGGGCCACTGTCCGTAAGTAAGCAGATATTGAGCATAACCAAAAAACTGGCTGACTTTTATTCGGTGAAATGTATACATGAAAACATAAGGATAGACCCTAAGAAGTGTGTAGGAATACATTCATGAGTTTGAAAAAAAAAAAGGTTTAATTATTATATGTAAATAAAGTGGGACCCACAATATTTACCTTTTCTGCGATCACATGACTTCCATTAGCGCATTAGGTTTTCACCACATTATGTATTGCGAAATATGTATAGCCCGCTTAGCTCAGTCGGGAGCGTGATCGACCACTTTACGCTCACGCACACTACTATTACTGTGAGTGTAATTTTAGTTTGGGTTGTGAGTTCAAAAGCACAAAGCGGATTTACTTTTTTTTTGTAACGCGATTGAATTCCGTTAAACAATCTTGCTTTTAATTAGTAAATATTCAATAATGTTTAGTGTGTAATGTTTGCGAACATAATTATTGTGTGTTTTATAAGCTAAAAGTTACTGACAGTGTCCCTTTAAAAAAATTTTTTTTTTTTTTTCAGATTGTGAATTTTTGGATATAATTGTGAAAAAAGCATATTTTTTGGCATTGTGAAGGGGCCGAATAACGGCCCCAAATTAGGCATAAAAAACACTGAGGAGGATCCGTGTCCACGGGGTGGTGTTGGTGCCTCAATCCGCCTATGGAAGGGTAAAATTAAAGGGACACATGGCAATCTTGATTTTTTTAAAAACTAGCGGCGTCCAGTTAGTTGCATAAACTAGCATCATAGACTTTATAGACCATATAGTTTCATTTTGATTTTAAATATATAACTATTAGTTAATTTATTATGCCTTGTACAGTTTTTATGCGGATAAATACAGTACTTCTTGGGTGTATCAACTCTGCCGACAAGTGCATGGTCAATAAGGACCACAAACTGTGATAACTGCCCATTAATCTGCAACACTACCAGCCTTCCCTGTCAGTTATATTTGGATCTTAAAAGCCATTTGTGTTTGCATATTATTAACTTTTGATATTATTGGACCAATAATATATTAAAACTTATAGTATAATAAGACGAAATAGTGAATACCAGGGGCGGATCCAGGATTTCAGCTTAGGGGGGGCTTAAGATTTTGGTAAATTTTCGGGTCCGTTTCTAACTCATAAAACGGTTGCGGTAGTGCATTGATAGGGTAAAAAAGTCCGTTTTCAAATAAAAGGAATCATCAATGTGTTAATTAAACCACTCATTAGCCATTATGCGTCGAACGAGCGAAGCGAGCGAAAAAATTTTGTTATACTGAGGGCTAGCATCGAAATTGTTTGATATTTTATCTACAGTAACATGGACATACATGTATGAATAATAAAAAGTCCGTTTTCAAATAAAAGGATTTAACAATGTGTTAATTAAACCACTCATTAGCCATTATGCGTCGAGCGAGCGAAAAAAAAATTTATACTGAGGGCGTGCATGGAAATTGTTTGTATAATTAATTAATTAAACCACTCATTAGTCATTATGCGTAGAGCGAGCGAGAATTTTTTTTATACTGAGGGCGTGCATCGAAATTGTTTGATATTTTATCTACAGTAACATGAACATACATGTATGAATAAAAAAGTCCGTTTTAAAATAAAAGGTTTTAACAATTTGTTAATTAAACCACTCATTAGCCATTATGCGTCAAGCGAACGAAGCGAGCGAAAAAAAAAAAAATACTGAGGGCGTGCATCGAAATTGTTTGATATTTTATCTACAGTAACATGGACATGTATGAATAAAAAAAGTCCGTTTTCAAATAAAAGGATTTAACAATGTGTTAATTAAACCACTCATTAGTCATTATGCGTAGAGCGTGCGAAGCGAGCGAAAAAAAAAAAATACTGAGGGCGTGCATCGAAATTGTTTGATATTAAATCCACAGTAACATGGACATACATGTATGATCCGGAATTTTTAGGGGGGGCGCGCGCCGGGTGCGCCCCCCCCTGGATCCGCTAGTGAATACTTAAATTTGATTTATTAAAATGTCACCAGGGTAAAAGTAAAAGTGATACTGGATATATAAATCGAGACACCATTTCGAATACTTCAAGATTGCTGTGTGTCCCTTTAAGTTATGATACAGTCCTGCATTTAATCCCAAACCAAAGAAAGTGTATGTCCTCTCCTTTTCAGTTTGGGACTTTACACTGACAATACCCAGTCTGCAGACACACCTTGCTATAAACATTCCCATGCCTCAGTACTGTCATTCTCTCAGCAGTTTGTGGAAACAGTGAATTAAGAAATCTCTGGTTGAAATAAACACTTATTAATGACCATGAGTCTTGGAGTGAGTCAGTGGTCAGCATTGCCCAGCTATATTTTATTACTGCTCTCACCAGGCCTGCCATTTCTCAGGCTTTGCGCAGGTAATTACAGGCTTTTTGATTTGATTACTGGCTTACTGGCTTTTCTGTTAGAATTGCCGGCTTTTTCCAGCAAAAAGTCATACATTTTATTAGTACCCAATTTTTAACACAAATACCAACACGTGTACCCAATACGCGACTGCATGTGGGCAGCTGATGGCAACTTATTGGTATGTACACCACAGTCCACACGCCACAGTCCACCAATCACAGTCCACAGTCCGCGGCGTCTTATGTAATTCGAGTTCAGTATATGATAAACAGGAAATTGATATTTCACTTGCTTTTTCTAGTGTTTTTAAAGTTGACTGTTTTTAATGTGGTAGTGTTACATTTTCAGTCACTTGTATATTGCAGTTGAAGTGTTTCTTTAAATCTCGTCATTAAAATACATAGGCATAAAAATAATGCACATACATCCGTAAGATACTAATAAAAATAATGCATATACATACTAATCTTTGAATAAAGTCATTAGGTTTATGGTTTAACACATTTAAAATGCACAAATGCCAGGATTCAACATTTAAATTACAAGAGACTATAAATATCCACCATATTCATTTTGTATATAGACGTATAGAAAATAAGATAATACATGTTAATCTTTATTATGCAAGATCGACCTAATATGACCGGACAAAATATAGCAAAATCCTGACATTAAGTGTGTATCCAAGTAATAAGCTTTATAAATTCTTTCCGATAAAACAACTTATTCATAATTATGCTAAAGCATCATCTAAGTAGACTGACTCTTTTTGCTAGGTTATAGACGAGGTCTTTATCCTAGACGTTTAACCAGTTTTACTGTAAAACTTAAAAGTATTTATGTGTGATTCTTTTAAAATCCTGCATATACGTGTATATGAATATTAATATGATACATGTATATGTATCCTTTTCAAATTTTTTATCTTAAAAATTGGTATCCTTTTACTCTGAGAAGGATTTTTACTTCACTATTGAACCTAAGGATAAAAACCAAGTAACACAAATTGTATGACCTACTGAAAATAAGGTGAAATCTCAACATCTGGGTAATGGAAAAGTATGAATAAGAAAGATACAACAGAATCTAATATGTACTATACACATTGTAATTTTCTTTTTTGTCAATAGCTTTTGAAAATTGTCGATTTTTGAAATTTTCGCTTCTCGCGCTCAAATTCAGCATTTCCAAAAATCTCGGGCTTTTTCTTAATTTTATTATGGTAGCCCACTGATAAGCAAGTTTATGAGAGTCTGATGATAATGGTTATAGAACCAGAGTCTGAGAAGTATAGTTAACTTACAAGATGTTATAAAGCATTCATTTTACATCCACAATTCAAGTTAAAGGTCACAGTGCCTTTCACCTTTGACATATTAACCCCAAAATCAATAGTGGTCTATTAACAGAAATTAAATGCATGCATCTTTCTCTTTAAAAGGAAATATAGCGACACACCCAAACAAACTCTATTATTGAGAGTTCTGAAAAACTTGGAAAAAGGTGAAAGAATTTTCAAAATCGGATGATAGACAAAAAAGATATGACCATTTAAAAGGTTGTTCTAAAACGAATATGGGAGCCGCCATTTTTAGAACTATGACGTCACATTTCCATATTACCATATATGGAATATTGATAAATATCATTTAAAACGAAGAAAATCACTGCAAATGAATGTTTTTTTTTTACTTGTGATATAAATCATTATTGCCATTAAGTATTACATATTTTTCATGCAGTTGGTGTCATTTTTTCCCTATAATTCAGTAAATTTTCATATTTATAAATATTCCATATATGGTCATTTAGAACCGTGATGTCATAGCTCCCAAAATGGTCGCTTCCATATCCGTTTCAACAGAAACTTCAAATGATCATAATTATCTTTGTTTATCATCCGCTTTTGATAAGTCTTTCACCCTTATTCAAGTATTTCAAAACTCTCAATAATAAAGATGGTTTGGCTGTGTCGCTACATACCCTTTAATGAGTACATCAACCAACAATGTTCATTCTTTACTATAAACGTGAAAAATAGAAAACTGAAAAACAAAAATAAAATAAAATTGTTAAAAAAAAAAGTTCCATCAAACGAAAAATGTGAATAATCTACAAAATGATTTTTTAGGCTCGGCACGATAATGCAAAATTGAATTGAATTGAATTGGGGTTTTAAGGCGCACCAACCCATTATAGGTTATATGGCGCCTAACAGGCATGAACATGCCAGGCTCATCTTCCATGTACATCGAGATAAAATATGGAAAATGGGCCTAGAACCTTCTCACCCTGAATAATGCAAAATAGCTAGGCAGATACTTCCCATTTTTGAACGTGACAGACATCTTCTAAGCCTCGATAATGAACTTGATAGTAAAAAATACCAACATAATATTCTATATATAATTATATCGCCACCACAAATCATTGTTCTATAGAATTTCAATGTACAAGTATATATATTCAAAACTCTTCAAGTACGTCTATTATAAATTACTATACAGAGAAAACTAGTATTAAAATGGTAATTAATTTTTGTTCACCATTCTACTAAATCCAATGTTTTATTACAGTAATATTTCTTTCATGTCAGTGTTCTTTTTTCCTTATATATAAGTGGTACTGAAAAACTATCATTCCCAACATTTGGCAAAAAATATGTACTTAAGCAGACAATATTGCTTTTGTGTGATATTGAAAAATTTACTTCATTGGCACATGCAATTATTTATTAATTGAATTTGATTTAATTTCTTTAAGATGCACAACTAATTCCAAAACTGCACATCTAATTTTAACTTGGGCACTGAAGTCATATATAATCAGCTGCATTCGGACAAGTGTGTGTTAATTGAATCTGACAGACATATTGAAACTACCGGTATGTATACCTCTGACACTGGATGTCAGACAATTTGACATCTGTAATGGGAGGCGAATATTAAATCACCAGTGAGACTGCATGGTCTTAATTGCCTTGCTGTGCATTCATTTTAGCACATGCTTAGACATATCTCAGAAGAGAGATTAAGATGTTATTGATCAGCCATTTTCACTGTCAACCCAAGACAATGTTTACTTTACCTTTCAAAACAGCATACATTAACTGATTTGTATTGGGAGGGTTTTCAAATGATTATCCTAGGTTTTCTAATAAGATCAGGTTATGATTGCTTTTCCAATGAATTAAGTATATAGATGATCTTACATGAGTATTATTGTGTTATAGAGTATTATTGATTTTATCCAAAGTAATTTATACTCAGTTACGAATGTAAGATTCTATATATAATTATTTTTTTATGTCAATGAAATATCTTTCTGTCTGTCAAATTGGCTCCAAAATATTCACTCCATTTTTGTGTCGCCTTTTCAAAGAAAAATGCGATACATATGGATCACTTTGTCGTCCGTCAGTTAGTCCGTCACAAAAACTTAACATTGGCTTTTAACTTTCTCATTTCTTGATATTTCTTCATCAAACTTTCAATATATACTCAATCTTTCTATGGGTTGTGCTCTTTATAGGTTGTGCTGAAGTCATCATGGAGAATGAAGTTTCAGTTTTTTTGTTCTTTTTTTGGTTTCATATCAACAAAAATCAGTAGTTGTCAGAACATACATAAACTGTAGTATGTTTTTAATTATTTAGATAAAAGTTTTCTTTCAATTCCTTCATTATACTTTGTTTAGTTCAATACCATTTAATATCTTTACTATGCTGGTATAAATTATCCATCTGTCTTATACAGTGATACAATGCAGTTGCATATTTTAGGAGGCTTTGACCTGTAAATTCAGGTCAGCATGCTGCTACGACCTCTAGAAACACATTACTCACATTTTCTCCCTGGGAGAAGTATTTGGTTAACTAATTTTTTTCTTCACGAAAACTTAACATTGGCTATAACTTTCTCATTTCTTGATATTTCTTCATTAGACTTTCAATATATACTCATCATGACAATATCGTCATGACCATACTAAAATATTAAGGTCAAGGTCACACTGAAGGTCATTATATTTTTTTCCTCACGAAAACTTAGTCAGGCTAGTTTGTCAAGGTCATTTAACAGGGTCCAAAAAAACTCATTATACTGACAAAGCGCTGACAGGCGACACACGTGTTCCGCGGAACACATGTCTAGTTGGAGTTAAGAACAAAAGAACATAAACACTTTAAGAACAACAGTCGGAACTATTACGGTAATTGTACGGAAAAATAAGACTCCAAAATATTCACTCCAAATTATTTGACTCCAAGGTCACTCCACACCAAGACTCCACTCTGTATAATATACTATTTCAATGAACATTGTATATGTATTTCGTCAATATTATGTTCATTTTACTAACTTAAGATACATGTTTTTTTCACGCAAATTTCAGTTTTTACTTGTGTAATAACTCGAAGTATAACTGTTAATACTTTATCCTTAATATACGTGCATTTATATATTTATTCAATGAGGTGGGGCGAAGCATTTATTTTAACAGGTTTTATAACAGACGACCTCGCATGATTGCCATTTATAACTATTATATACGGTACCTTATAATTATTATATGACATACCGCATTGTTTCTAATTATCGCTCCCCCTCTAATTAGCGCCAACCCCCAAAAAATAATCTTACCTTGAGGTGTAAAAGTGGTTAATATCCAATTGAATTGAATGTTGTTTAACGGCTCATCAACACAGTATAGGTTATTTAGAGCCGCCCCAGAGAGAGGGGAAGGATACATAGGAATCCGGGAACCTGCCCTACTCTTATTATCGAATAGATTCCTATGGTTCTTTAACGTGCTCGGAGGATAGACCGATACACGGGACCGCCCGGTTTACGTCCCCATCCGACAGACGAGGCTACGTTAAAGTGTCTTGCCCAAGAACACACCGACGGAACTCAGTGGCACCACGGGGCCTCCGGTTACAAATCAGCCGCGCTACCGACTACGCCACGCTAGCCCCCCAGAAAAATGGTTAAAATTAAGGTGGACGCCTTAGAAACGACATAACTATCGATTCTACCTGTCAATCAGTGTCAGTTACAGCGTGTGACACTTCCTAGCAGCCAAAACAAAGTCGGGTTTAACAAATTACCGTATGCTTTCCAATAGTGACTTGGTAAACTACTGGTAATGAGTTATGGCACAGGGAGTTTGTCTCGCTTATTTTTAGCATTATATAAGGAAATTAAAATGTGTACTGGCTTAGGAAAAGCGTTCTAATAAGCACCCCACTTTCAGAAAATGTCACGTCCTCGGGGGCGCTGATTAGAAACAATACGGTATATGATAAAACGACTAGGGCTGAAAAGACTGGGGATGAAACCGATATACAGTGAAATGACCTTTTACCGTTCTTTACTTTGTATGGCGTTTTACGTCATTTTCAACACATGTAAGGTTCAGGGTCTTCCACAGGCCATTTATGAGCATATTCCCCCTATCCCTTAATTCAGAAATCTAATTTCCCCCTACTCCTTAATTAACCCCCTATCCTTTGATCTCTGTGCCCTATCCCTTGAAAACCCCAATAAATCTCCAAAATGCATAATACCTGTCTATACATAGCGCCTTGTAGGCTATACTTCTTAAAAATCCTTTTATTTACAGTTGAAATATACTTCAAATTGCATCTAAATAAATCATGATCCGTAAAATAATGATCACCAGACCCACCCCATGGTATTCAAATTTAATTCACCCCATCCCGTAAATAATCTCTGTGGAAGACCCCGAGGTTATATATTAGGTAAAAATTTTTGTGGTGGAGGCAGACCACACACTTTTCCTGGTAGAACCAGTACTGTACACCTCCCACCTTCCGTAAAATCAACACTTCCTGACTTAGCATGCTGGCGTGGCGCAGTCGGTAGTTGTGTCGGTGTGTTCTTGGGCAAGACACTTTCCCTTAGCCTCGTCCGTTGGATGAGGACGTAAACGTAATGTATCGGTCTATCATCCAAGTATGTTAAAGAACCATAGGAATCTATTCGATAAAAAGAGTAGGGCACGATTCTCGGATTCCTATGTATCCTTCCCCTCTCTCTGGGGCGGCTCTAAATAACATATACTGTGTTGATGAGCCATTAAACAACATTCAATTCAATTCACTTAGCATGGTGTTCTATGGTATCACGGTACTTTTAAAAATGGTTTGATGAAAACTAAAAATGTAGAAAAAAATATTTAAAGGAAAAGGAAATATAACTGCTTTCTGTGATCCTTCTACTAAACTGTTATGATATCAAATATAATCAACTAAAAATGTTAGAATTATATAAATTTGAAAACAAGGCTACAATGAACTTACTATTTTTGAAGTTCTATGATATCAAGGTATGCAACTATTGTGCATCATGTATTTGGTAGAAACTGGTATAATATGCAAATGGAAGGCCATTTATAGAAACATTAATGTACATGTATGACAGACTTATCAGAATAAACAAGTAATGAATGTTATCATTTTCAATTTTTTAAGATCATAAGACAATGTTCCCTGTTTTTGCATGTTTTGTAAATATCCGTTTATTTATGAAAAACATACCTTTTTTTCCTTTAAATATTTTATTACATTTACTGTACCTTAAGTCATCACATCTAC
>JAWPHD010015784.1:0-53359 GCA_037043455.1 Cyrtodaria siliqua
ATCACCTTCCACCACCTCCATATAAACGGCCACCACATCTATATCACCGTCCAACGCCTCTATAGCACCGTGCACTGCCTATATATCACTGTCCAACGCCTCTGTATCACTATCCACCGTCTCCATATCACTGTCCACTGCCTCTATATCACCGTCCACCGCCTCTATATCCCCGTCCACTGCCTCTATACCACATCCACAGCCTCTACATCATCGTCCACCGCCTCTATATGACAGTGCACTGACTTTACATCACCGTTCACCGATTATATATCACCGTTCACAACCTCTATACCACCGTCCACCGCCTCTATATGACAGTGCACTGACTTTACATCACCGTCCACCGATTCTATATCACCGTCCACCGCCTCTATATCACCGTCCACCGCCTCTATATCACCATCACCGTCTCTATATCACTGTCCACTGCCTCTATATCACCGTCCACCGCCTCTATATCACCGTCCACCGCCTCTATATCACCGTCCACCGCCTCTATACCACCGTCCACAGCCTCTATATGACCGCGCAACTACATCACCGTCCACCGCCTCTATATCACCGTGCACTGACTTTACATCACCGTACACCGCCTCTGTATCACCGTCTACTGCCTATATATCACCGCGCACCGCCTCTACATCACCGTGCATCGACTTTACATCTCCGCCCAACGCCTCTGTATCTCCGTTCACAACACCGCCCACACCCACGATAGTATTTCACAGAATCACCACAGCAATTTACGATCCTCACAGGCAGGCACGCACGCACTCAGTATGTTGAAATAAATTAGTGATTATGTTAAGGAAAGAGAAGTACGTATATTAATTAGCTGAATATAAGCCATGGTTTGTTTTGAAAGAGACTCTTTAAACTCAATTTTGATTTTCATCATTTTAAGCCGTAAACAGTCATTTTTAATGAACTTATATAATTTAAAAAAATTAACAGGCAGTCATATGATGGAATACAAAATGACTCGTTGACAGAATTAAGAGTTGGTCTCGAAAATACTAGAGATCACTAAATGTTGCATTTTGTTGAAATATTTACTAAAGGTAGAATAGAAATCGAATATAAGTAGAAACAGATCGATTACTTTACACGGAAATCTCGTCTAGGTGGCACAGTTTGTATAGGAAACCTTCATTACATTTTCTAATATATATACATTTTGTTTTAAATTGTTTTCGAATTTTGGAGACAAATATAATTTACTTGCGTTAGAGAAAAAACAAAACAAATGCTGAATATAATTTGAACCAATTGTACTGGCTTATGAAATTAAGAACTGGTATAATAATTCAAACACGAAACCCAGTTTAGTGATGGATCTAGCATTGTTGGACAATATAAATAAACTCGAATCAGTAGCATTAACGAGGTTCTCGGCACACGTCATGCTCCGAAACAATAGAGGCTATACAAACGCCGCAGGGAATAGATGCTGCGGAATAACATGTTATTGTATATATAAAGTCACCTTTATACCGAGTGTCTTCCTGGTTGGGGCCCTAATAATCGATTAATCAGTATGGCACATAACCAAAAATCTTTACATTTAAAACAGGCATAGGACAGTCGACATCTGCTACAACAATTATCGAGGCACCAACTACTGTAGAAGATGTTACGACTATTGTAACGTCCACAACCACTGACTCATCGACAACTACAGATGCGGTAACAACAACAGCAGCAGAAACGTCGACATCAGTTACTACAATTACCGACACACCAACTACTGTAGAAGATGTTACGACTATTGGAACGTCCACAACAACTGAGTCACCGACAACGACAGATGCCGTAACAACAACATCAGCAATAACGTCTACATCAAGTACTACAATTACCGACACACCAACTACTGTAGAAGATGTTACGACTATTGGAACGTCCACAGCAACTGAGTCATCGACAACGACAGATGCGTAACAACAACATCAGCAATAACGTCGACATCAGTTACTACAATTACCGACACACCAACAACTGTAGAAGATGTTACGACTATTGGAACGTCCACAACAACTGAGTCACCGACAACGACAGATGCCTTAACAACAACATCAGCAATAACGTCGACATCAGTTACTACAATTACCGACACACCAACAACTGTAGAAGATGTTACGACTATTGGAACGTCCACAACCACTGAGTCACCGACAACGACAGATGCCTTAACAACAACATCAGCAATAACGTCGACATCAGTTACTACAATTACCGACACATCAACTACTGTAGAAGATGTTACGACTATTGGAACGTCCACTACCTCTGAGTCACCCACAACGACAGATGCTTAACAACAACAGCATCAATAACGTCCGACATCGGAAAGCTCAATTACTGATTCTCCAACTACTGTTGAAGATGTTACTACTACTGGAACGTCCACAACAACTGAGTCACCGACAACGACAGATGCCGTAACAACAACATCAGAAATAATGTCGACAACTACAGATGCGGTAACAACAACAGCAGCAGAAACGTCGACATCAGTTATTACAATTACCGACACACCAACTACTGTAGAAGATGTTACGACTATTGGAACGTCCACAACCACTAAGTCACCGACAACGACAGATGCGGTAACAACAACATCAGCAATAACGTCGACATCAGGTACTACAATTACCGACACACCAACTACTGTAGAAGATGTTACTACTATTGGAACGTCCACAACAACTGAGTCACCGACAACGACAGATGCCGTAACAACAACATCAGCAATAACGTCTACATCAATTACTACAATTACCGACACACCAACTACTGTAGAAGATGTTACTACTATTGGAACGTCCACAACAACTGAGTCTCCGAACACGACAGATGCCGTAACAACAACATCAGCAATAACGTCTACATCAATTACTACAATTACCGACACACCAACTACTGTAGAAGATGTTACGACTATTGGAACGTCCACAGCAACTGAGTCATCGACAACTTCAGATGCCGTAACAACAACATCAGCAATAACGTCGACATCAGTTACTACAATTACCGACACACCAACAACTGTAGAAGATGTTACGACTATTGGAACGTCCACAACCACTGAGTCACCGACAACGACAGATGCCGTAACAACCACATCAGCAATAACGTCGACATCAGGTACTACTATTACCGACACACCAACTACTGTAGGAGATATTACGACTATTGGAACGTCCACAACAACTGAGTCACCGACAACGACAGATGCCGTAACAACAACATCAGCAATAACGTCGACATCAGTTACTACAATTACCGACACACCAACAACTGTAGAAGATGTTACGACTATTGGAACGTCCACAACAACTGAGTCATCGACAACGACAGATGCCGTAACAACAACATCAGCAATAACGTCGACATCAGTTACTACAATTACCGACACACCAACAACTGTAGAAGATGTTACGACTATTGGAACGTCCACAACAACTGAGTCACCGACAACGACAGATGCCTTAACAACAACAGCATCAATAACGTCGACATCGGAAAGCTCAATTACTGATTCTCCAACTACTGTTGAAGATGTTACTACTACTGGAACGTCCACAACAACTGAGTCATCGACAACGACAGATGCCGTAACAACAACATCAGAAATATTGTCGACAACTACAGATGCGGTAACAACAACAGCAGCAGAAACGTCGACATCAGTTATTACAATTACCGACACACCAACTACTGTAGAAGATGTTACGACTATTGGAACGTCCACAACAACTGAGTCACCGACAACGACAGATGCCTTAACAACAACAGCATCAATAACGTCGACATCGGAAAGCTCAATTACTGATTCTCCAACTACTGTTGAAGATGTTACTACTACTGGAACGTCCACAACAACTGAGTCACCGACAACGACAGATGCCGTAACAACAACATCAGAAATATTGTCGACAGCGACAGATGCGGTAACAACAACAGCAGCAATAACATCGACAACAGGTACTACAATTACCGACACACCAACTACTGTAGAAGATGTTACGACTATTGTAACGTCCACAACCACTGACTCATCGACAACTACAGATGCGGTAACAACAACAGCAGCAGAAACGTCGACATCAGTTACTACAATTACCGACACACCAACTACTGTAGAAGATGTTACTACTATTGGAACGTCCACAACAACTGTGTCACCGACAACGACAGATGCCGTAACAACCACATCAGCAATAACGTCGACATCAGGTACTACAATTACCGACACACCAACTACTGTAGAAGATGTTACTACTATTGGAACGTCCACAACAACTGAGTCACCGACAACGACAGATGCCGTAACAACAACATCAGCAATAACGTCGACATCAGTTACTACAATTACCGACACACCAACAACTGTAGAAGATGTTACGACTATTGGAACGTCCACAACCACTGAGTCACCGACAACGACAGATGCCGTAACAACCACATCAGCAATAACGTCGACATCAGGTACTACAATTACCGACACACCAACTACTGTAGAAGATGTTACGACTATTGGAACGTCCACAACCACTGAGTCACCGACAGCGACAGATGCCGTAACAACAACATCAGCAATAACATCGACAACAGGTACTACAATTACCGACACACCAACTACTGTAGAAGATGTTACGACTATTGTAACGTCCACAACCACTGACTCATCGACAACTACAGATGCGGTAACAACAACAGCAGCAGAAACGTCGACATCAGTTACTACAATTACCGACACACCAACTACTGTAGAAGATGTTACTACTATTGGAACGTCCACTACAACTGAGTCACCGACAACGACAGATGCCGTAACAACAACATCAGCAATAACGTCTACATCAATTACTACAATTAGCGACACACCAACTACTGTAGAAGATGTTACGACTATTGGAACGTCCACAGCAACTGAGTCATCGACAACGACAGATGCCGTAACAACAACATCAGCAATAACGTCGACATCAGTTACTACAATTACCGACACACCAACTACTGTAGAAGATGTTACGACTATTGGAACGTCCACAACAACTGAGTCACCGACAACGACAGATGCCGTAACAACCACATCAGCAATAACGTCGACATCAGGTACTACTATTACCGACACACCAACTACTGTAGAAGATGTTACGACTATTGGAACGTCCACAACCACTGAGTCACCGACAACGACAGATGCCTTAACAACAACAGCATCAATAACGTCGACATCGGAAAGCTCAATTACTGATTCTCCAACTACTGTTGAAGATGTTACGACTACTGGAACGTCCACAACAACTGAGTCACCGACAACGACAGATGCCGTAACAACAACATCAGAAATAATGTCGACAACTACAGATGCGGTAACAACAACAGCAGCAGAAACGTCGACATCAGTTACTACAATTACCGACACACCAACAACTGTAGAAGATGTTACGACTATTGGAACGTCCACAACCACTGAGTCACCGACAACGACAGATGCCGTAACAACCACATCAGCAATAACGTCGACATCAGGTACTACAATTACCGACACACCAACTACTGTAGAAGATGTTACTACTATCGGAACGTCCACAACAACTGAGTCACCGACAACGACAGATGCCGTAACAACAACATCAGCAATAACGTCTACATCAATTACTACAATTACCGACACACCAACTACTGTAGAAGATGTTACGACTATTGGAACGTCCACAGCAACTGAGTCACCGACAACGACAGATGCCGTAACAACAACATCAGCAATAACGTCGACATCAGTTACTACAATTACCGACACACCAACAACTGTAGAAGATGTTACGACTATTGGAACGTCCACAACCACTGAGTCACCGACAACGACAGATGCCTTAACAACAACAGCATCAATAACGTCGACATCGGAAAGCTCAATTACTGATTCTCCAACTACTGTTGAAGATGTTACTACTACTGGAACGTCCACAACAACTGAGTCTCCGACAACGACAGATGCCGTTACAACAACATCAGAAATAATGTCGACAACTACAGATGCGGTAACAACAACAGCAGCAGAAACGTCGACATCAGTTATTACAATTACCGACACACCAACTACTGTAGAAGATGTTACGACTATTGGAACGTCCACAACCACTGAGTCACCGACAACGACAGATGCCGTAACAACAACATCAGCAATAACGTCTACATCAATTACTACAATTACCGACACACCAACTACTGTAGAAGATGTTACTACTATTGGAACGTCCACAACAACTGAGTCATCGACAACGACAGATGCCGTAACAACAACATCAGCAATAACGTCGACATCAGTTACTACAATTACCGACACACCAACAAATGTAGAAGATGTTACGACTATTGGAACGTCCACAACCACTGAGTCACCGACAACGACAGATGCCGTAACAACCACATCAGCAATAACGTCGACAACAGGTACTACAATTACCGACACATCAACTACTGTAGAAGATGTTACTACTATTGGAACGTCCACTACTACTGAGTCACCGACAACGACAGATGCCGTAACAACAACATCAGCAATAACGTCGACATCAGGTACTACAAGTACCGACACACCAACTACTGTAGAAGATGTTACGACTATTGGAACGTCCACAACAACTGAGTCACCGACAACGACAGATGCCTTAACAACAACAGCATCAATAACGTCGACATCGGAAAGCTCAATTACTGATTCTCCAACTACTGTTGAAGATGTTACTACTACTGGAACGTCCACAACAACTGAGTCACCGACAACGACAGATGCCGTAACAACAACATCAGAAATATTGTCGACAACTACAGATGCGGTAACAACAACAGCAGCAGAAACGTCGACATCAGTTATTACAATTACCGACACACCAACTACTGTAGAAGATGTAACAACTATTGGAACGTCCACAACAACTGAGTCACCGACAGCGACAGATGCCGTAACAACAACATCAGCAATAACGTCTACATCAATTACTACAATTACCGACACACCAACTACTGTAGAAGATGTTACGACTATTGGAACGTCCACAACCACTGAGTCACCGACAGCGACAGATGCCGTTACAACAACATCAGCAATAACATCGACAACAGGTACTACAATTACCGACACACCAACTACTGTAGAAGATGTTACGACTATTGTAACGTCCACAACCACTGACTCATCGACAACTACAGATGCGGTAACAACAACAGCAGCAGAAACGTCGACATCAGTTACTAAAATTAACGACACACCAACTACTGTAGAAGATGTTACTACTATTGGAACGTCCACTACAACTGAGTCACCGACAACGACAGATGCCGTAACAACAACAGCATCAATAACGTCGACATCGGAAAGCTCAATTACTGATTCTCCAACTACTGTTGAAGATGTTACTACTACTGGAACGTCCAAAACAACTGAGTCACCGACAACGACAGATGCCGTAACAACAACATCAGAAATATTGTCGACAGCGACAGATGCGGTAACAACAACAGCAGCAATAACATCGACAACAGGTACTACAACTACCGACACACCAACTACTGTAGAAGATGTTACGACTATTGTAACGTTCACAACCACTGACTCATCGACAACTACAGATGCGGTAACAACCACAGCAGCAGAAACGTCGACATCAGTTACTACAATTACCGACACACCAACTAATGTAGAAGATGTTACTACTATTGGAACGTCCACAACCACTGTGTCACCGACAACGACAGATGCCGTAACAACCACATCAGCAATAACGTCGACATCAGGTACTACAATTACCGACACACCAACTACTGTAGAAGATGTTACTACTATTGGAACGTCCACAACAACTGAGTCACCGACAACGACAGATGCCGTAACAACAACATCAGCAATAACGTCGACATCAGTTACTACAATTACCGACACACCAACAACTGTAGAAGATGTTACGACTATTGGAACGTCCACAACCACTGAGTCACCGACAACGACAGATGCCGTAACAACAACATCAGCAATAACGTCTACATCAATTACTACAATTACCGACACACCAACTACTGTAGAAGATGTTACGACTATTGGAACGTCCACAGCAACTGAGTCATCGACAACGACAGATGCCGTAACAACAACATCAGCAATAACGTCGACATCAGTTACTACAATTACCGACACACCAACAACTGTAGAAGATGTTACGACTATTGGAACGTCCACAACAACTGAGTCACCGACAACGACAGATGCCTTAACAACAACAGCATCAATAACGTCGACATCGGAAAGCTCAATTACTGATTCTCCAACTACTGTTGAAGATGTTACTACTACAGGAACGTCCACAACAACTGAGTCACCGACAACGACAGATGCCGTAACAACAACATCAGGAATATTGTCGACATCAGTTCCTACAATTACCGACACACCAAC
Source organism: Cyrtodaria siliqua (assembly GCA_037043455.1). Taxonomy (NCBI): domain Eukaryota; kingdom Metazoa; phylum Mollusca; class Bivalvia; order Adapedonta; family Hiatellidae; genus Cyrtodaria; species Cyrtodaria siliqua. The sequence continues at coordinate 8,468 of JAWPHD010015784.1, forward strand.
TACTGTAGAAGATGTTACGACTATTGGAACGTCCACAACAACTGAGTCACCGACAACGACAGATGCCGTAACAACAACATCAGCAATAACGTCGACATCAGGTACTACAATTACCGACACATCAACTACTGTAGAAGATGTTACGACTATTGTAACGTCCACAACCACTGAGTCACCAACAACTACAGATGCGGTAACAACAACATCAACAGAATCGTCGACATCAGTTAATACAATTATCGACACACCAACTACTGTAGAAGATGTTACTACTATTGGAACGTCCACAACCACTGAGTCACCGACAACGACAGATGCCGTAACAACAACAGCAGCAGAAACGTCGACATCAGTTACTACAATTACCGACACACCAACTACTGTAGAAGATGTTACTACTATAAGAACGTCCACAACAACTGAGTCACCGACAACGACAGATGCCGTAACAACAACAGCAGCAGAAACGTCGACATCAGTTACTACAATTACCGACACACCAACTACTGTAGAAGATGTTACTACTATTGGAACGTCCACAACAACTGAGTCACCGACAACGACAGATGCCGTAACAACAACATCAGCAATAACGTCGACATCAGTTACTACAATTACCGACACATTAACTACTGTAGAAGATGTTACTACTATTGGAAGGTCCACAACAACTGAGTCACCGACAACGACAGATGCCGTAACAACAACATCAGCAATAACGTCGACATCAGTTACTACAATTACCGACACATCAACTTATGTAGAAGATGTTACGACTATTGGAACGTCCATAACCACTGAGTCACCGACAACGACATATGCCATAACAACAACATCAGCAATAACGTCGACATCAGTTACTACAAGTACCGACACACCAACTACTGTAGAAGATGTTACTACTATTGGAACGTCCACAACCACTGAGTCACCGACAACGCCAGATGCCTTAACAACAACAGCATCACTAACGTCGACATCGGAAAACTCAATTACTGATTCTCCAATTACTGTTGAAGATGTTACTACTACTGGAACGTCCACAACAACTGAGTCACCGACAACGACAGATGCCGTAACAACAACATCAGCAATATTGTCGACATCAGTTACTACAATTACCGACACACCAACTACTGTAGAAGATGTTACGACTATTGAAACGTCCACAACAACTGAGTCACCGACAACAACAGATTCCGTAACAACAACATCAGCAATAACGTCGACATCAGGTACTACAATTACCGACACATCAACTACTGTAGAAGATGTTACGACTATTGGAACGTCCACTACCACTGAGTCACCGACCACAACAGATGCGGTAACAACAAGAGCAGCAGAAACCACGACATCAGTTACTACAATTACCGACACACAAACTACTTTAGAAGATGTTACTACTATTGGAACGTCCACAACAACTGAGTCACCGACAACGACAGATGCCGTAACAACAACATCAGCAATAACGTCGACAACAGGTACTACAATTACCGACACATCAACTACTGTAGAAGATGTTACGACTATTGGAACGTCCACAACCACTGACTCACCGACAACGACAGATGCCGTAACAACAACATCAGCAATAACGTCGACAACAGGTACTACAATTACTGACACATCAACTACTGTAGAAGATGTTACGACTATTGGAACGTCCACAACCACTGACTCACCGACAACGACAGATGCCGTAACAACAACATCAGCAATAACGTCGACATCAGTTACTACAATTACCGACACACCAACTACTGTAGAAGATGTTACTACTATTGGAACGTCCCCAACAACTGAGTCACCGACAACGACAGATGCCGTAACAACAACTTCAGCAATAACGTCGACATCAGTTACTACAATTAAGGACACACCATCTACAGTAGAAGATGTTACGACTATTGGAACGTCTACAACCAATGAGTCACCGACAACGACAGATGCCGTAACAACAACATCAGCAATAACGTCGACAACAGGTACTACAATTACCGACACATCAACTACTGTAGAAGATGTTACGACTATTGGAACGTCCACAACCACTGAGTCACCGACTACTACAGATGCGGTACCAACAACAGTTGCAGAAACTTCGACATCATTTACTACAATTACCGACCCACCAACTACTGTAGAAGATGTTACTACTATTGGAACGTCCACAACAACTGAGTCACCGACAACGACAGATGCCGTAACAACAACAGCATCAATAACGTCGACATCGGAAAGCTCAATTACTGATTCTCCAACTACTGTTGAAGATGTTACTACTACTGGAACGTCCAAAACAACTGAGTCACCGACAACGACAGATGCCGTAACAACAACATCAGAAATATTGTCGACAGCGACAGATGCGGTAACAACAACAGCAGCAATAACATCGACAACAGGTACTACAACTACCGACACACCAACTACTGTAGAAGATGTTACGACTATTGTAACGTTCACAACCACTGACTCATCGACAACTACAGATGCGGTAACAACCACAGCAGCAGAAACGTCGACATCAGTTACTACAATTACCGACACACCAACTAATGTAGAAGATGTTACTACTATTGGAACGTCCACAACCACTGTGTCACCGACAACGACAGATGCCGTAACAACCACATCAGCAATAACGTCGACATCAGGTACTACAATTACCGACACACCAACTACTGTAGAAGATGTTACTACTATTGGAACGTCCACAACAACTGAGTCACCGACAACGACAGATGCCGTAACAACAACATCAGCAATAACGTCGACATCAGTTACTACAATTACCGACACACCAACAACTGTAGAAGATGTTACGACTATTGGAACGTCCACAACCACTGAGTCACCGACAACGACAGATGCCGTAACAACAACATCAGCAATAACGTCTACATCAATTACTACAATTACCGACACACCAACTACTGTAGAAGATGTTACGACTATTGGAACGTCCACAGCAACTGAGTCATCGACAACGACAGATGCCGTAACAACAACATCAGCAATAACGTCGACATCAGTTACTACAATTACCGACACACCAACAACTGTAGAAGATGTTACGACTATTGGAACGTCCACAACAACTGAGTCACCGACAACGACAGATGCCTTAACAACAACAGCATCAATAACGTCGACATCGGAAAGCTCAATTACTGATTCTCCAACTACTGTTGAAGATGTTACTACTACAGGAACGTCCACAACAACTGAGTCACCGACAACGACAGATGCCGTAACAACAACATCAGGAATATTGTCGACATCAGTTCCTACAATTACCGACACACCAACTACTGTAGAAGATGTTACGACTATTGGAACGTCCACAACAACTGAGTCACCGACAACGACAGATGCCGTAACAACAACATCAGCAATAACGTCGACATCAGGTACTACAATTACCGACACATCAACTACTGTAGAAGATGTTACGACTATTGTAACGTCCACAACCACTGAGTCACCAACAACTACAGATGCGGTAACAACAACATCAACAGAATCGTCGACATCAGTTAATACAATTATCGACACACCAACTACTGTAGAAGATGTTACTACTATTGGAACGTCCACAACCACTGAGTCACCGACAACGACAGATGCCGTAACAACAACAGCAGCAGAAACGTCGACATCAGTTACTACAATTACCGACACACCAACTACTGTAGAAGATGTTACTACTATAAGAACGTCCACAACAACTGAGTCACCGACAACGACAGATGCCGTAACAACAACAGCAGCAGAAACGTCGACATCAGTTACTACAATTACCGACACACCAACTACTGTAGAAGATGTTACTACTATTGGAACGTCCACAACAACTGAGTCACCGACAACGACAGATGCCGTAACAACAACATCAGCAATAACGTCGACATCAGTTACTACAATTACCGACACATTAACTACTGTAGAAGATGTTACTACTATTGGAAGGTCCACAACAACTGAGTCACCGACAACGACAGATGCCGTAACAACAACATCAGCAATAACGTCGACATCAGTTACTACAATTACCGACACATCAACTTATGTAGAAGATGTTACGACTATTGGAACGTCCATAACCACTGAGTCACCGACAACGACATATGCCATAACAACAACATCAGCAATAACGTCGACATCAGTTACTACAAGTACCGACACACCAACTACTGTAGAAGATGTTACTACTATTGGAACGTCCACAACCACTGAGTCACCGACAACGCCAGATGCCTTAACAACAACAGCATCACTAACGTCGACATCGGAAAACTCAATTACTGATTCTCCAATTACTGTTGAAGATGTTACTACTACTGGAACGTCCACAACAACTGAGTCACCGACAACGACAGATGCCGTAACAACAACATCAGCAATATTGTCGACATCAGTTACTACAATTACCGACACACCAACTACTGTAGAAGATGTTACGACTATTGAAACGTCCACAACAACTGAGTCACCGACAACAACAGATTCCGTAACAACAACATCAGCAATAACGTCGACATCAGGTACTACAATTACCGACACATCAACTACTGTAGAAGATGTTACGACTATTGGAACGTCCACTACCACTGAGTCACCGACCACAACAGATGCGGTAACAACAAGAGCAGCAGAAACCACGACATCAGTTACTACAATTACCGACACACAAACTACTTTAGAAGATGTTACTACTATTGGAACGTCCACAACAACTGAGTCACCGACAACGACAGATGCCGTAACAACAACATCAGCAATAACGTCGACAACAGGTACTACAATTACCGACACATCAACTACTGTAGAAGATGTTACGACTATTGGAACGTCCACAACCACTGACTCACCGACAACGACAGATGCCGTAACAACAACATCAGCAATAACGTCGACAACAGGTACTACAATTACTGACACATCAACTACTGTAGAAGATGTTACGACTATTGGAACGTCCACAACCACTGACTCACCGACAACGACAGATGCCGTAACAACAACATCAGCAATAACGTCGACATCAGTTACTACAATTACCGACACACCAACTACTGTAGAAGATGTTACTACTATTGGAACGTCCCCAACAACTGAGTCACCGACAACGACAGATGCCGTAACAACAACTTCAGCAATAACGTCGACATCAGTTACTACAATTAAGGACACACCATCTACAGTAGAAGATGTTACGACTATTGGAACGTCTACAACCAATGAGTCACCGACAACGACAGATGCCGTAACAACAACATCAGCAATAACGTCGACAACAGGTACTACAATTACCGACACATCAACTACTGTAGAAGATGTTACGACTATTGGAACGTCCACAACCACTGAGTCACCGACTACTACAGATGCGGTACCAACAACAGTTGCAGAAACTTCGACATCATTTACTACAATTACCGACCCACCAACTACTGTAGAAGATGTTACTACTATTGGAACGTCCACAACAACTGAGTCACCGACAACGACAGATGCCGTAACAACAACAGCAGCAGAAACGTTGACATCAGGTACAACAAATACCGACACACCAACTACTGTAGAAGACGTTACGACTATTGGAACGTCCACAACCACTGAGTCACCGACAACGACAGATACCTTAACAACAACAGCATCACTAACGTCGACATCGGAAAGCTCAATTACTGATTCTCCAACTACTGTTGAAGATGTTACTACTACTGGAACGTCCACAACAATTGAGTCACCGACAACGACAGATGCCGTAACAACAACATCAGCAATAACGTCGACATCAGGTACTACAATTACCGACACATCAACTACTGTAGAAGATGTTACGACCATTGGAACGTCCACTACCACTGAGTCACCGACAACAACAGATGCGGTAACAACAACCGCAGCAGAAACGTCGACATCAGTTACTACAATTACCGACACACCAACTACTGTAGAAGATGTTACTACTATTGGAACGTCCACAACAACTGAGTCACCGACAACGACAGATGCCGTAACAACTACATCAGAAATAACGTCGACATCAGGTACTACAATTACCGACACATCAACTACTGTAGAAGATGTTACGACTATTGGAACGTCCACAACCACTGAATCTCCGACAACGACAGATGCCGTAACAACAACATCAGCAATAACGTCGACATCAGTTACTTCAAATACCGACACACCAACTACTGTAGAAGATGTTACTACTATTGGAACGTCCACAATAACTGAGTCACCGACAACGACAGATGCCGTAACAACAACATCAGCAATAACGTCGACATCAGTTACTACAATTACCGACACACCAACTACTGTAGAAGATGTTACGACTATTGGAACGTCCACAACCAATGAGTCACCGACAACGACAGATGCCGTAACAACAACATCACCAATAACGTCGACAACAGGTACTACAATTACCGACACTTCAACTACTGTAGAAGATGTTACGACTATTGGAACGTCCACTACCACTGAGTCACCGACAACGACAGATGCCGTAACAACTACATCAGAAATAACGTCGACATCAGGTACTACAATTACCGACACATCAACTACTGTAGAAGATGTTACGACTATTGGAACGTCCACAACCACTGAATCTCCGACAACGACAGATATCGTAACAACAACATCAGCAATAACGTCGACATCAGTTACTACAAATACCGACACACCAACTACTGTAGAAGATGTTACTACTATTGGAACGTCCACAATAACTGAGTCACCGACAACGACAGATTCCGTAACAACAACATCAGCAATAACGTCGACATCAGTTACTACAATTACCGACACACCAACTACTGTAGAAGATGTTACGACTATTGGAACGTCCACAACCAATGAGTCACCGACAACGACAGATGCCGTAACAACAACATCAGCAATAACGTCGACAACAGGTACTACAATTACCGACACATCAACTACTGTAGAAGATGTTACGACTATTGGAACGTCCACAACCACTGAGTCACCGACTACTACAGATGCGGTAACAACAACAACAGCAGAAACGTCGACATCATTTACTACAATTACCGACCCACCAACTACTGTAGAAGATGTTACTACTATTGGAACGTCCACAACCACTGAGTCACCGACAACGACAGATGCCGTAACAACAACATCAGCAATAACGTCGACAACTGGTACTACAATTACCGACACATCAACTACTGTAGAAGATGTTACGACTATTGGAACGTCCACAACCACTGAGTCACCGACAACGACAGATGCCATAACAACAACATCAGCAATAACGTCGACATCAGGTACTACAATTACCGACACTTCAACTACTCTAGAAGATGTTACCAGTATTGGAACGTCCACAACCACTAAATCACCGACAACGACAGATGCCGTAACAACATCATCAGCAATAACGTCGACATCAGTTACTACAATTACCGACACACCAACTACTGTAGAAGATGTTACGACTAATGGAACGTCCACAACCACTGAGTCACCGACAACGACAGATGCCGTAACAACAACATCAGCAATAACGTCGACATCAGTTACTACAATTACCGACACACCAACTACTGTAGAAGATGTTACGACTATTGGAACGTCCACAACCACTGAGTCACCGACAACGACAGATGCCGTAACAACATCAGCAATAACGTCGACAACTGGTACTACAATTACCGACACATCAACTACTGTAGAAGATGTTACAACTATTGGAACGTCCACAACCACTGAGTCACCGACAACTACAGATGCGGTAACAACAACAGCAGCAGAAAAGTCGACATCAGTTACTACAATTACCGACCAACCAACAACTGTAGAAGATGTTACTACTATTGGAACGTCCACAACAACTGAGTCATCGACAACGACAGATACCGCAACAACAACATCAGCAATAACGTCGACATCAGTTACTACAATTACCGACACACCAACTACTGTAGAAGATGTTACGACTATTGGAACGTCGACAACCACTGAGTCACCGACAACGACAGATGCCGTAACAACAACAGCAGCAGAAACGTCGACATCAGTTACAACAAATACCGACACACCAACTACTGTAGAAGATGTTACGACTATTGGAACGTCCACAGCCACTGAGTCACCGACAACGACAGATGCCGTAACAACAACAGCAGCAGAAACGTCGACATCAGGTACAACAAATACCGACACACCAACTACTGTAGAAGATGTTACGACTATTGGAACGTCCACAACCACTGAGTCACCGACAACGACAGATGCCTTAACAACAACAGCATCACTAACGTCGACATCGGAAAGCTCAATTACTGATTCTCCAACTACTGTTGAAGATGTTACTACTACTGGAACGTCCACAACAACTGAGTCACCGACAACGACTGATGCCGTAACAACAACATCAGCAATATTGTCGACATCAGTTACTACAATTACCGACACACCAACTACTGTAGAAGATGTTACGACTATTGGAACGTCCACAACAACTGAGTCACCGACAACAACAGATGCCGTAACAACAACATCAGCAATAACGTCGACATCAGGTACTACAATTACCGACACACCAACTACTGTAGAAGATGTTACGACTATTGGAACGTCCACTACAACGGAATCACCGACAACAACAGATGCGGTAACAACAACGGCAGCGGAAACGTCGACGTCAGTTACTACAATTACCGACACACAAACTACTGTAGAAGATGTTACTAATATTGGAACGTCCACAACAACTGAGTCACCGACAACGACAGTTGCAATAACAACAACATCAGCAATAACGTCGACATCAGGTACTACAATTACCGACACATCGACTACTGTAGAAGATGTTACGACTATTGGAACGTCCACAACCACTGAGTCACCGACAACGACAGATGCCGTAACAACAACATCAGCAATAACGTCGACATCAGTTACTACAATTACCGACACAACAACTACTGTAGAAGATGTTACGACTATTGGAACGTCCACAACCACTGAGTCACCGACAACGACAGATGCCGTAACAACAACATTAGCAATAACGTCGACAACTGGTACTACAATTACCGACACATCAACTACTGTAGAAGATGTTACGGCAATTGGAAAGTCCACAACCACTGAGTCACCGACAACTACAGATGCGGTAACAACATATGCAGCAGAAACGTCGACATCAGTTACTACAATTGCCGACCCACCAACTACTGTAGAAGATGTTACTACTATTGGAACGTCCACAACAACTGAGTCACCGACAACGACAGATGCCGTAACAACAACATCAGCAATAACGTCGACATCAGTTACTACAATTACCGACACACCAACTACTGTAGAAGATGTAACGACTATTGGAACGTCCACAACCACTGAGTCACCGACAACGACAGATGCCGTAACAACAACAGCAGCAGAAACGTCGACATCAGGTACAACAAATACCGACACACCAACTACTGTAGAAGATGTTACGACTATTAGAACGTCCACAACCACTGAGTCACCGACAACGACAGATGCCTTAACAACAACAGCATCACTAACGTCGACATCGGAAAGCTCAATTACTGATTCTCCAACTACTGTTGAAGATGTTACTACTACTGGAACATCCACAACAAATGAGTCACCGACAACGACAGATGCCGTAACAACACCATCAGCAATATTGTCGACATCAGTTACTACAATTACCGACACACCAACTACTGTAGAAGATGTTACGACTATTGAAACGTCCACAACAACTGAGTCACCGACAACAACAGATTCCGTAACAACAACATCATCAGCAATAACGTCGACATCAGGTACTACACTTACCGACACATCAACTACTGTAGAAGATGTTACTACTATTGGAACGTCCACAACCACTGAGTCACCGACAACGACAGATGCGGTAACAACAACATCAGCAATAACGTCGACATCAGGTACTACAATTACCGACACACCAACTACTGTAGAAGATGTTACGACTATTGGAACGTCCACTACCACTGAGTCACCGACAACAACAGATGCGGTAACAACAACAGCAGCAGAAACGTCGACATCAGTTACTACAATTACCGACACACAAACTACTGTAGAAGATGTTACTACTATTGGAACGTCCACAACAACTGAGTCACCGACAACGACAGATGCCATAACAACAACATCAGCAATAACGTCGACATCAGGTACTACAATTACCGACACATCAACTACTGTAGAAGATGTTACTACTATTGGAACGTCCACAACCACTGAATCACCGACAACGACAGATGCCGTAACAACAACATCAGCAATAACGTCGACATCAGTTACTACAAATACCGACACACCAACTACTGTAGAAGATGTTACTACTATTGGAACGTCCACAACCACTGAATCACCGACAACGACAGATGCCGAAACAACATCATCAGCAATAACGTCGACATCAGTTACTACAACAACCGACACACCAACTACTGTAAAAGATGTTACGACTATTGGAACGTCCACAACCACTGAGTCACCGACAACGACAGATGCCGTAACAACAACATCAGCAATAACGTCGACATCAGTTACTACAATTACCGACACACCAACTACTGTAGAAGATGTTACGACTATTGGAACGTCCACAACCACTGAGTCACCAACAACGACAGATGCCGTAACAACAACATCAGCAATAACGTCGACAACTGGTACTACAATTACCGACACATCAACTACTGTCGAAGATGTTACGACTATTGGAACGTCCACAACCACTGAGTCACCGACAACTACAGATGCGGTAACAACAACAGCAGCAGAAACTTCGACATCAGTTACTACAATTACCGACCCACCAACTACTGTAGAAGATGTTACTACTATTGGAACGTCCACAACAACTGAGTCACCGACAACGACAGATGCCGTAACAACAACATCAGCAATAACGTCGACATCAGTTACTACAATTACCGACACACCAACTACTGTAGAAGATGTTACGACTATTGGAACGTCCACAACCACTGAGTCACCGACAACGACAGATGCCGTAACAACAACTGCAGCAGAAACGTCGACATCAGGTACAACAAATACCGACACACCAACTACTGTAGAAGATGTTACGACTATTGGAACGTCCACAACCACTGAGTCACCGACAACTACAGATGCGGTAACAACAACAGCAGCAGAAACGTCGACATCAGTTACTACAATTATCGACTCACCAACTACTGTAGAAGATGTTACGACTATTGGAACGTCCACAACAACTGAGTCACCGACAACGACAGATGCCGTAACAACAACATCAGCAATAACGTCGACATCAGTTACAACAATTACCGACACACCAACTACTGTAGAAGATGTTACGACTATTGGAACGTCCACAACCACTGAGTCACCGACAACGACAAATGCCGTTACAACAACAGCAGCAGAAACGTCGACATCAGGTACAACAAATACCGACACACCAACTACTGTAGAAGATGTTACGACTATTGGAACGTCCACAACCACTGAGTCACCGACAACGACAGACGCCGTAACAACAACAGCATCACTAACGTCGACATCGGAAAGCTCAATTACTGATTCTCCAACTACTGTTGAAGATGTTACTACTACTGGAACGTCCACAACATCTGAGTCACCGACAACGACAGATGCCATAACAACAACATCAGCAATATTGTCGACATCAGTTACTACAATTACCGACACACCAACTACTGTAGAAGATGTTACGACTATTGGAACGTCAACAACCACTGAATCACCGACAACGACAGATGCCGTAACAACAACATCAGCAATAACGTCGACATCAGTTACTACAATTACCGACACACCAACTACTGTAGAAGATGTTACGACTATTGGAACGTCCACAACCACTGAGTCACCGACAACGACAGATGCCGTAACAACAACATCAGCAATAACGCCGACATCAGGTACTACAATTACCGACACATCAACTACTGTAGGAGATATTACGACTATTGGAACGTCCACTACCACTGAGTCACCGACAACAACAGATGCTGTAACAATAACAGCAGCAGAAACGTCGACATCAGTTACTACAATTACCGACACACAAACTACTTTAGAAGATGTTACTACTATTGGAACGTCCACAACTACTGAGTCACCGACAACGACAGATGCCGTAACAACAACATCAGCAATAACGTCGACAACAGGTACTACAATTACCGACACATCAACTACTGTAGAAGATGTTACGACTATTGGAACGTCCACAACCACTGACTCACCGACAACGACAGATGCCGTAACAACAACAGCAACAGAAACGTCGACATCAGTTACTACAATTACCGACACACCAACTACTGTAGAAGATGTTACTACTATTGGAACGTCCACAACCACTGAGTCACCGACAACGACAGATGCCTTAACAACAACAGCATCACTAACGTCGACATCAGTTACTACAATTACCGACACACCAACAACTGTAGAAGATGTTACTACTATTGCAACGTCCCCAACAACTGAGTCACCGACAACGACAGATGCCGTAACAACAACTTCAGCAATAACGTCGACATCAGTTACTACAATTACCGACACACCAACTACTGTAGAAGATGTTACGACTATTGGAACGTCCACAACCAATGAGTCACCGACAACGACAGATGCCGTAACAACAACATCAGCAATAACGTCGACAACTGGTACTACAATTACCGACACATCAACTACTGTAGAAGATGTTACGACTATTGGAACGTCCACAACCACTGAGTCACCGACTACTACAGATGCGGTAACAACAACAGCAGCAGAAACTTCGACATCATTTACTACAATTACCGACACACCAACTACTGTAGAAGATGTTACGACTATTGGAACGTCCACAACCACTGAGTCACCGACAACGACAGATGCCGTAACAACAACAGCAGCAGAAACGTCGACATCAGGTACAACAAATACCGACACACCAACTACTGTAGAAGATGTTACGACTATTGGAACGTCCACAACCACTGAGTCACCGACAACTACAGATGCGGTAACAACAACAGTAGCAGAAACTTCGACATCAGTTACTACAATAACCGACCCACCAACTACTGTAGAAGATGTTACTACTATTGGACCGTCCACAACAACTGAGTCACCGACAACGACAGATGCCGTAACAACAACATCAGCAGTAACGTCGACATCAGTTACTACAATTACCGACACATCAACTACTGTAGAAGATGTTACTACTATTGGAACGTCCACAACCACTGAGTCACCCACAACTACAGATACGTTAACAACAACAGCAACAGAAACGTCGACATCAGTTACTACAATTACCGACACACCAACTACTGTAGAAGATGTTACGACAATTGGAACGTCCACAAACACTGAGTCACCGACAACGACAGATGCCGTAACAACAACATCAGCAATAACGTCGACAACAGGTACTACAATTACCGACATATCAACTACTGTAGAAGATGTTACTACTATTGGAACGTCCACAACAACTGAGTCACCGACAACGACAGATGCCGTAACAACAACATCAGCAATAACGTCGACATCAGTTACTACAATTACCGACACACCAACTACTGTAGAAGATGTTACTTCTAGTGGAACGTCTACAACCACTGAATCACCGACAACGACAGATGCCGTAACAACAACATCAGCAATAACGTCGACATCGGGTACTACAATTATCGACACATCAACTACTGTAGAAGATGTTACGACTATTGGAACGTCCACAACCACTGAGTCACCGACAACGACAGATGCCGTAACAACAACATCAGCAATAACGTCGACTACTGGTACTACAATTACCGACACATCAACTACTGTAGAAGATGTTACGACTATTGGAACGTCCACAACCACTGAGTCACCCACAACTACAGATGCGGTAACAACAACAGCAACAGAAACGTCGACATCGGTTACTACAATTACCGACACACCAACTACTGTAGAAGATGTAACTACTATTGGAACGTCCACAACAACTGAGTCACCGACAACGACAGATGCCGTAACAACAACATCAGCAATAACGTCGACAACAGGTACTACAATTACCGACACATCAACTCCTGTAGAAGATGTTACTACTATTGGAACGTCCACAACAACTGAGTCACCGACAACGACAGATGCCGTAACAACAACATCAGCAATAACGTCGACATTAGTTACTACAATTACCGACACACCAACTACTCTAGAAGATGTTACGACTATTGGAACGTCCACAACCACTGAGTCACCGACAACGACAGATGCCGTAACAACAACAGCAGCAGAAACGTCGACATCAGGTACAACAAATACCGACACTCCAACTACTATAGAAGATGTTACGACTAGTGGAACGTCCACAACCACTGAGTCACCGACAACGACAGATGCCTTAACAACAACATCAGCAATATTGTCGACATCAGTTTCTACAATTACCGACACACCAACTACTGTAGAAGATGTTACGACTATTGAAACGTCCACAACAACTGAGTCACCGACAACAACAGAATCCGTAACAACAACATCAGCAATAACGTCGACATCAGGTACTACAATTACCGACCCATCAACTACTGTAGACGATGTTACGACTATTGGAACGTCCACTACCACTGAGTCACCGACAACAACAGATGTGGTAACAACAACAGCAGCAGAAACGTCGACAACAGGTACTACAATTACCGACACACCAACAACTGTAGAAGATGTTACTACTATTGGAACGTCCACAACAACTGAGTCACCGACAACGACAGATGCCGTAACAACAACATCAGCAATAACGTCGACAACAGGTACTACAATTACCGACACACCAACTACTGTAGAAGATGTTACGACTATTGGAACGTCCACAACCACTGAGTCACCGACAACGACAGATGCCGTAACAACAACATCAGCAATAACGTCGACAACAGGTACTACAATTACCGACACATCAACTACTGTAGAAGATGTTACTACTATTGGAACGTCCACAACAACTGTGTCACCGACAACGACAGATGCCGTAACAACAACATCAGCAATAACGTCGACATCAGTTACTACAATTACCGACACACCAACTACTGTAGAAGATGATACGACTATTGGAACGTCCACAACCACTGAGTCACCGACAACGACAGATGCCGTAACAACAACATCAGCAATAACGTCGACATCAGTTACTACAATTACCGACACACCAACTACTGTAGAAGATGTTACGACTATTGGAACGTCCACAACCACTGAGTCACCGACAACGACAGATGCCGTAACAACAACATCAGCAATAACGTCGACAACTGGTACTACAATTACCGACACATCAACTACTGTAGAAGATGTGACGACTATTGGAACGTCCACAACCACTGAGTCACCCACAACTACAGATACGGTAACAACAACAGCAACAGAAACGTCGACATCAGTTACTACAATTACCGACACACCAACTACTGTAGAAGATGTTACGACTATTGGAACGTCCACAACCACTGAGTCACCGACAACGACAGATGCCGTAACAACAACATCAGCAATAACGTCGACAACAGGTACTACAATTACCGACATATCAACTACTGTAGAAGATGTTACATCTAGTGGAACGTCTACAACCACTGAGTCACCGACAACGACAGATGCCGTAACAACAACATCAGCAATAACGTCGACAACAGGTACTACAATTACCGACATATCAACTACTGTAGAAGATGTTACTACTATTGGAACGTCCACAACAACTGAGTCACCGACAACGACAGATGTCGTAACAACAACATCAGCAATAACGTCGACAACAGGTACTACAATTACCGACATATCAACTACTGTAGAAGATGTTACTACTATTGGAACGTCCACAACAACTGAGTCACCGACAATGACAGATGCCGTAACAGCAACATCAGCAATAACGTCGACATCAGTTACTACAATTATCGACACATCAACTACTGTAGAAGATGTTACGACTATTGGAACGTCCACAACCACTGAGTCACCGACAACGACAGATGCCGTAACAACAACATCAGCAATAACGTCGACAACTGGTACTACAATTACCGACACATCAACTACTGTAGAAGATGTTACGACTATTGGAACGTCCACAACCGCTGAGTCACCCACAACTACAGATGCGGTAACAACAACAGCAACAGAAACGTCGACATCAGTTACTACAATTACCGACACACCAACTACTGTAGAAGATGTAACTACTATTGGAACGTCCACAACAACTGAGTCACCGACAACGACAGATGCCGTAACAACAACATCAGCAATAACGTCGACAACAGGTACTACAATTACCGACACATCAACTACTGTAGAAGATGTTACTACTATTGGAACGTCCACAACAACTGAGTCACCGACAACGACAGATGCCGTAACAACAACATCAGCAATAACGTCGACATTAGTTACTACAATTACCGACACACCAACTACTGTAGAAGATGTTACGACTATTGGAACGTCCACAACCACTGAGTCACCGACAATGACAGATGCCGTAACAACAACAGCAGCAGAAACGTCGACATCAGGTACAACAAATACCGACACACCAACTACTATAGAAGATGTTACGACTAGTGGAACGTCCACAACCACTGAGTCACCGACAACGACAGATGTCGTAACAACAACATCAGCAATAACGTCGACATCAGTTACTACAATTACCGACACACCAACTACTGTAGACGATGTTACGACTATTGGAACGTCCACTACCACTGAGTCACCGACAACAACAGATGTGGTAACAACAACAGCAGCAGAAACGTCGACATCAGTTACTACAATTACCGACACACAAACTACTGTAGAAGATGTTACTACTATTGGAACGTCCACAACAACTGAGTCACCGACAACGACAGATGCCGTAACAACAACATCAGCAATAACGTCGACAACAGGTACTACAATTACCGACACATCAACTACTGTAGAAGATGTTACGACTATTGGAACGTCCACAACCACTGAGTCACCGACAACGACAGATGCCGTAACAACAACATCAGCAATAACGTCGACATCAGCTACTACAATTACCGACACACCAACTACTGTAGAAGATGTTTCGACTATTGGAACGTCCACAACCACTGAGTCACCGACAACGACAGATGCCGTAACAACAACATCAGCAATAACGTCGACAACTGGTACTACAATTACCGACACATCAACTACTGTAGAAGATGTTACGACTATTGGAACGTCCACAACCACTGAGTCACCCACAACTACAGATGCGGTAACAACAACAGCAACAGAAACGTCGACATCAGTTACTACAATTACCGACACACCAACTACTGTAGAAGATGTTACTACTATTGGAACGTCCACAACAACTGAGTCACCGACAACGACAGATGCCGTACCAACAACATCAGCAATAACGTCGACATCAGTTACTACAATTACCGACACACCAACTACTGTAGAAGATGTTACGACTATTGGAACGTCCACAACCACTGAGTCGCCGACAACAACAGATGCCGTAACAACAACATCAGCAATAACGTCGACAACAGGTACTACAATTACCGACACATCAACTACTGTAGAAGATGTTACTACTATTGGAACGTCCACAACAACTGAGTCACCGACAACGACAGATGCCGTAACAACAACATCAGCAATAACGTCGACATCAGTTACTACAATTACCGACACACCAACTACTGTAGAAGATGTTACGACTATTGGAACGTCCACAACCACTGAGTCACCGACAACGACAGATGCCGTAATAACAACTGCAGCAGAAACGTCGACATCAGGTACAACAAATACCGACACACCAACTACTGTAGAAGATGTTACGACTATTGGAACGTCCACAACCACTGAGTCACCGACAACGACAGATGCCTTAACAACAACAGAATCACTAACGTCGACATCGGAAATCTCAATTACTGATTCTCCAACTACTGTTGAAGATGCTACTAGTACTGGAACGTCCATAGCAACTGGGTCACCGACAACGACAGATGCCGTAACAACAACATCAGCAATATTGTCGACATCAGTTACTACAATTACCGACACACCAACTACTGTAGAAGATGTTACGATTATTGGAACTTCCACAACAACTGAGTCACCGACAACAACAGATTCCGTAACAACAACATCAGCAATAACGTCGACATCAGGTACTACAATTACCGACACATCAACTACTGTAGAAGATGTTACGACTATTGGAACGTCCACTACCACTGAGTCACCGACAACAACAGATGCGGTAACAACAACAGCAGCAGAAACGTCGACATCAGTTACTACAATTACCGACACATCAACTACTGTAGAAGATGTTACGACTATTGGAACGTCCACAACCACTGAGTCACCGACAACGACAGATGCCGTAACAACAACATCAGCAATAACGTCGACATCAGTTACTACAATTACCGACACACCAACTACTGTAGAAGATGTTACGACTATTGGAACGTCCACAATCACTGAGTCACCGACAACGACAGATGCCGTAACAACAACATCAGCAATAACGTCGACAACTGGTACTACAATTACCGACACATCAACTGCTGTAGAAGATGTTACGACTATTGGAGCGTCCACAACCACTGAATCACCCACAACTACAGATACGGTAACAACAACAGCAACAGAAACGTCGACATCAGTTACTACAATTACCGACACACCAACTACTGTAGAAGATGTTACTACTATTGGAACGTCCACAACAACTGAGTCACCGACAACGACAGATGCCGTAACAACAACATCAGCAATAACGTCGACATCAGTTAGTACAATTACCGACACACCAACTACTGTAGAAGATGTTACTACTATTGGAACGTCCACAACCACTGAGTCACTGACAACGACAGATGCCGTAACAACAACATCAGCAATAACGTCGACAACAGGTACTACAATAACCGACACATCAACAACTGTAGAAGATGTTACTTCTATTGGAACGTCCACAACAACTGAGTCACCGACAACGACAGATGCCGTAACAACAACATCAGCAATAACGTCGACATCAGTTACTACAATTACCGACACACCAACTACTGTAGAAGATGTGACTTCTAGTGTAACGTCTACAACCACTGAATCACCGACAACGACAGATGCCGTAACAACAACATCAGCAATAAAGTCGACATTAGTTACTACAATTACCGACACACCAATTACTGTAGAAGATGTTACGACTATTGGAACGTCCACAACCACTGAGTCACCGACAACGACAGATGCCGTAACAACAACAGCAGCAGAAACGTCGACATCAGGTACAACAAATACCGACACACCAACTACTATAGAAGATGTTACGACTAGTGGCACGTCCACAACCACTGAGTCACCGACAACGACAGATGCCGTAACAACAACATCAGCAATAACGTCGACATCAGTTACTACAATTACCGACACACCAACTACTGTAGACGATGTTACGACTATTGGAACGTCCACTACCACTGAGTCACCGACAACAACAGATGTGGTAACAACAACAGCAGCAGAAACGTCGACATCAGTTACTACAATTACCGACACACCAACTACTGTAGAAGATGTTACTACTATTGGAACGTCCACAACAACTGAGTCACCGACAACGACAGATGCCGTAACAACAACATCAGCAATAACGTCGACAACAGGTACTACAATTACCGACACATCAACTACTGTAGAAGATGTTACGACTATTGGAACGTCCACAACCACTGAGTCACCGACAACGACAGATGCCGTAACAACAACATCAGCAATAACGTCGACATCAGTTACTACAATTACCGACACACCAACTACTGTAGAAGATGTTACGACTATTGGAACGTCCACAACCACTGAGTCACCGACAACGACAGATGCCGTAACAACAACATCAGCAATAACGTCGACAACTGGTACTACAATTACCGACACATCAACTACTGTAGAAGATGTTACGACTATTGGAACGTCCACAACAACTGAGTCACCGACAACGACAGATGCCGTAACAACAACATCAGCAATAACGTCGACATCAGTTACTACAATTACCGACACACCAACTACTGTAGAAGATGTTACGACTATTGGAACGTCCACAACCACTGAGTCACCGACAACGACAGATGCCGTAACAACAACTGCAGCAGAAACGTCGACATCAGTTACTACAATTACCGATACACCAACTACTGTAGAAGATGCTACTACTATTGGAACGTCCACAACAACTGAGTCACCGACAACGACAGATGCCGTAACAACAACATCAGCAATAACGTCGACATCAGGTACTACAATTACCGACACACCAACTACTGTAGAAGATGTTACTACTATTGGAACGTCCACAACCACTGAGTCACCGACAACGACAGATGCCTTAACAACAACATCAGCAATAACGTCGACATCAGGTAGTACAATTACCGACACATCAACTACTGTAGAAGATGTTACGACTATTGGAACGTCCACAACCACTGAGTCACCGACTACAACAGATGTCGTAACAACAACATCAGCAATAACGTCGACATCAGTTACTACAATTACCGACACACCAACTACTGTAGAAGATGTTACTACTATTGGAACGTCCACAACCACTGAGTCACAGACAACGACAGATGCCGTAACAACAACATCATCAATAACGTCGACAACAGGTACTACAATTACCGACACATCAACTACTGTAGAAAATGTTACTTCTATTGGAACGTCCACAACAACTGAGTCACCGACAACGACAGATGCCGTAACAACAACGTCAGCAATAACGTCGACATCAGTTAGTACAATTACCGACACACCAACTACTGTAGAAGATGTTACTTCTAGTGGAACGTCTACAACCACTGAATCACCGACAACGACAGATGCCGTAACAACAACATCAGCAATAACGTCGACATCAGGTACTACAATTATCGACACATCAACTACTGTAGAAGATGTTACGACTATTGGAACGTCCACAACCACTGAGTCACCGACAACGACAGATGTCGTAACAACAACATCAGCAATAACGTCGACAACTGGTACTACAATTACCGACACATCAACTACTGTAGAAGATGTTACGACTATTGGAACGTCCACAACCACTGAGTCACCCACAACTACAGATGCGGTAACAACAACAGCAATAGAAACGTCGACATCAGTTACTACAATTACCGACACACCAACTACTTTAGAAGATGTAACTACTTTTGGAACGTCTACAACAACTGAGTCACCGACAACGACAGATGCCGTAACAACAACATCAGCAATAACGTCGACAACAGGTACTACAATTACCGACACATCAACTACTTTAGAAGATGTTACTACTATTGGAACGTCGACAACAACTGAGTCACCGACAACGACAGATGCCGTAACAACAACATCAGCAATAACGTCGACAACAGGTACTACAATTACCGACACATCAACTACTGTAGAAGATGTTACGACTATTGGAACGTCCACAATCACTGAGTCACCGACAACGACAGATGCCGTAACAACAACATCAGCAATAACGTCGACAACTGGTACTACAATTACCGACACATCAACTGCTGTAGAAGATTTTACGACTATTGGAGCGTCCACAACCACTGAATCACCCACAACTACAGATACGGTAACAACAACAGCAACAGAAACGTCGACATCAGTTACTACAATTACCGACACACCAACTACTGTAGAAGATGTTACTACTATTGGAACGTCCACAACAACTGAGTCACCGACAACGACACATGCCCTAACAACAACATCAGCAATAACGTCGACATCAGTTAGTACAATTACCGACACACCAACTACTGTAGAAGATGTTACTACTATTGGAACGTCCACAACCACTGAGTCACAGACAACGACAGATGCCGTAACAACAACATCAGCAATAACGTCGACAACAGGTACTACAATTACCGACACATCAACTACTGTAGAAGATGTTACTTCTATTGGAACGTCCACAACAACTGAGTCACCGACAACGACAGATGCCGTAACAACAACGTCAGCAATAACGTCGACATCAGTTACTACAATTACCGACACACCAACTACTGTAGAAGATGTTACTTCTAGTGGAACGTCTACAACCACTGAATCACCGACAACGACAGATGCCGTAACAACAACATCAGCAATAACGTCGACATCAGGTACTACAATTATCGACACATCAACTACTGTAGAAGATGTTACTACTATTGGAACGTCCACAACCACTGAGTCACCGACAACGACAGATGCCGTAACAACAACATTAGCAATAACGTCGACATCAGGTACTACAATTACCGACACACCAACTACTGTAGAAGATGTTACTACTATTGGAACGTCCACAACGACTGAGTCACCGACAACAACAGATGTGGTAACAACAACAGCAGCAGAAACGTCGACATCAGTTACTACAATTACCGACACACAAACTACTGTAGAAGATGTTACTACTATTGGAACGTCCACAACAACTGAGTCACCGACAACGACAGATGCCGTAACAACAACATCAGCAATAACGTCGACAACAGGTACTACAATTACCGACACATCAACTACTGTAGAAGATGTTACTACTATTGGAACGTCCACAACAACTGAGTCACCGACAACGACAGATGCCGTAACAACAACATCAGCAATAACGTCGACATTAGTTACTACAATTACCGACACACCAACTACTGTAGAAGATGTTACGACTATTGGAACGTCCACAACCACTGAGTCACCGACAACGACAGATGCCGTAACAACAACAGCAGCAGAAACGTCGACATCAGGTACAACAAATACCGACACACCAACTACTATAGAAGATGTTACGACTAGTGGAACGTCCACAACCACTGAGTCACCGACAACGACAGATGCTTTAACAACAACATCAGCAATATTGTCGACATCAGTTACTACAATTACCGACACACCAACTACTGTAGAAGATGTTACGACTATTGAAACGTCCACAACATCTGAGTCACCGACAACAACAGATTCCGTAACAACAACATCAGCAATAACGTCGACATCAGGTACTACAATTACCGACACATCAACTACTGTAGACGATGTTACGACTATTGGAACGTCCACTACCACTGAGTCACCGACAACAACAGATGTGGTAACAACAACAGCAGCAGAAACGTCGACATCAGTTACTACAATTACCGACACACAAACTACTGTAGAAGATGTTACTACTATTGGAACGTCCACAACAACTGAGTCACCGACAACGACAGATGCCGTAACAACAGCATCAGCAATAACGTCGACAACAGGTACTACAATTACCGACACATCAACTACTGTAGAAGATGTTACGACTATTGGAACGTCCACAACCACTGAGTCACCGACAACGACAGATGTCGTAACAACAACATCAGCAAAAACGTCGACATCAGTTACTACAATTACCGACACACCAACTACTGTAGAAGATGTTACGACTATTGGAACGTCCACAACCACTGAGTCACCGACAACGACAGATGCCGTAACAACAACATCAGCAATAACGTCGACAACTGGTACTACAATTACCGACACATCAACTACTGTAAAAGATGTTACGACTATTGGAACGTCCACAACCACTGAGTCACCCACAACTACAGATGCGGTAACAACAACAGCAACAGAAACGTCGACATCAGTTACTACAATTACCGACACACCAACTACTGTAGAAGATGTTACTACTATTGGAACGTCCACAACAACTGAGTCACCGACAACGACAGATGCCGTAACAACAACATCAGCAATAACGTCTACATCAGGTACTACAATTACCGACACACCAACTACTGTAGAAGATGTTACTACTATTGGAACGTCCACAACGACTGAGTCACTGACAACGACAGATGCCGTAACAACAACATCAGCAATAACGTCGACATCAGTTACTACAATTACCGACATACCAACTACTGTAGAAGATGTTACGACTATTGGAACGTCCACAACCACTGAGTCACCGACAACGACAGATGCCGTAACAACATCAGCAATAACGTCGACATCAGTTACTACAATTACCGACACATCAACTACTGCAGAAGATGTTACGACTATTGGAACGTCCACTACCACTGAGTCACCGACAACAACAGATGCGGTAACAACAACAGCAGCAGAAACGTCGACATCAGTTACTACAATTACCGACACACCAACTACTGTAGAAGATGTTACGACTATTGGAACGTCCACAACAACTGAGTCACCGACAACGACATATGCCGTAACAACAACAGCAGCAATAACGTCGACATCAATTACTACAATTACCGACACACCAACTACTGTAGAAGATGTTACGACTATTGGAGCGTCCACAACCACTGAGTCACCGACAACGACAGATGCCGTAACAACAACATCAGCAATAACGTCGACATCAGGTAGTACAATTACCGACACACCAATTACTGTAGAAGATGTTACGACTATTGGAACGTCCACAACAACTGAGTCACCGACAACGACAGATGCCGTAACAACAACATCAGCAATAACGTCGACAACAGGTACTACAATTACCGACACACCAATTACTGTAGAAGATGTTACGACTATTGGAACGTCCACAACCACTGAGTCACCGACAATGACAGATGCCGTAACAACAACATCAGCTATAACGTCGACATCAGTTACTACAATTACCGACACAACAACAACTGCCTCGCCAACATCAGATGCCACCACAACAATAACTGCCTCGCCAACATCAGAATCCGCCACAACAATAACTGCCTCGTTAACATCAGATGCCGTAACAACAACTGCCTCGCCAACATCAGATGCCGTCACATCAACTGCCTCGCCAACAACCTTCTCTCAAGTTACAACGCAAGGGACGTCTACAACCAACATCTCAAGTATCCTCGGCGCGGCCGACTCTCTATCGAAAGACGCTGATGTAAAATCCGTGGCAAGTGAGTGGTTTCACCTTAATTTCTTAATCTTATATCACGTGGTTCATTGTTACGCTTCCGTAGTTCAATTAATACTCTGGAGCTAGCGAATAGACCCATAATTTGTTTTTTCTGTTAATTCATTCCTCGACCAATTTGTCGATAAATAACAACGCCCATTTGATTTGTACAGTGTCTTGATTCGTTATGCCGTTTAAGTATAAGGTATGTAGCTTTAAATACCTTCCCAGCACAACAGTCCGGTCTCGATAACTTGGCGTTAACGGTAAATTCGAAAGTGGACTGGTAGGGTGAGCAGGTAAATTATCGGAAAATGATCATTGACTTGAGGTGTTGAAATAGATAAGTAACAATATTGCAATACAAAACGTACGTACGAAACGTGGTTTAGTGGTCAGAGTGGTGGACTGTCAATCATGTAACTTTCCGTGCAGGGCACGAATCTGATGACGGACGGAAAAAAAGCACCGAGTGAGATTCGAACCATTGCGGGTTACTTTATAATTATTACAACTACTAACCACTGAGCCATACGCTCGATACGTCAGCTAGTTTACATTTAAAGTATACGATCGTGTCAGTGAAAGTACTCTGTGTATTGTGCAACACCTTTTTTACCTTGTCAGTGTTTATATTATTGTATTGGATTGAACCAAAAACAACGCCAAATTATCAAGTCCGACTGTATCTGGTCATTGAAAATACTTTTCAAGCTTTTTCAACGTTTACATGGTTTGTCACTAAACATTTACGTTTTTCAGATACCGTGGTGTTTGCGATATGCACGGGTACCGCGGGAATTATAAGCATTGCTGGAGTAACAGTGCTTGTATACTGGATAAAAATGAAGTTTCTCAGCAACATGAGGGTACGTAGAACATACGTATATAGTAGCTATATAGGATTGCCATCTTTAACGATAATAAAATGGGTTTATATCAACCATTGTGCGAGATAAGAACCTCACTATCTACCATGGTGCTAGACAAAAAGCCCGATAACTATCATTGTGCTATATAATTTGAAAACACATATTTTCTGCCATTACGAGTTTACATAAGATTGAATTTTATAATTTCCTGAGGCTGGGTGGTATTGGAAGAACAAATCTGTCATGATTAATGTTTTTCATAACTTCCGCTCTGTCATATGCTGCATTTTCCAATTATACGCGCAGTGCACCATGGAGGCGGCCATGTTTTAGCGCGTTTTGTACTCAATATGTTCGTACATTACCGTTTCGTACCCAGCTTTTTCGTCTTTTTTTTTTTTTTTTTGAGATAAAAAACTGTAGTGTCGGCGCCAAAAAAAAGGGACGTTCGGGTAACCAGAAACACAGGTATTTTTTTTTTTGCTGGCCTAAGTACCCCAATATCTACCATTGTGATAGATAAGAACCTCAATATCTACCATTGTGCTATATAAATACCTCAATATCTACCATTGTGATAGATAAGAAAACTCAATATATTATACCATTGTATTAGATATAAGGAACTCAATATCTACCATTGTGCTAGATAGGAACCTCAATATCTACCATTGTGCTATATAAGTACCTCAATATCTACCATTGTGATAGATAAGAAAACTCAATATAATTATACCATTGTGCTATATATAAGGAACTCAATATATACCATTGTGATAGATAAGAACCTCAATATATACCATTGTGATTGATAAGAGCCTCAATATCTACCATTGTGCTATATAAGTACCTCAATATCTACCATTGTGCTATATAAGTACCTCAATATCTACCACTGTGATTGATAAGAGCCTCAATATCTACCATTGTGCTATATAAGTACCTCAATATCTACCATTGTGCTATATAAGTACCTCAATATCTACCACTGTGACAGATAAGAAAACTCAATATAAGTATACCTTTGTGTTAGATATAAGGAACTCAATATCTACCCTTGTGCTAGATAAGAACCTCAATATCTACCATTGTGCTATATAAGTACCTCAATATCTACCATTGTGATAGATAAGAAAACTCAATATAATTATACCATTGTGCTATATATAAGGAACTCAATATATACCATTGTGATAGATAAGAACCTCAATATCTACCATTGTGATTGATAAGAGCCTCAATATCTACCATTGTGCTATATAAGTACCTGAATATCTACCATTTTGCTATATAAGTACCTCAATATCTACCATTGTGATAGATAAGAAAACTCAATATAATTATACCATTGTGTTAGATATAAGGAACTCAATATCTACCATTGTGCTAGATAAGAACCTCAATATCTACCACTGTGCTATATAAGTACTTCAATATCTACCATTGCGATAGATAGAAAACTCAATATAATTATACCATTGTGTTAGATATAAGAAACTCAATATCTACCATTGTGCTAGAAAAGAACCTCAATATCTACCATTGTGCGAGATAAGAACCGCAATATCTTCCATTGTGCAAGATAAGAACCTCAATATCTACCTTTGTGCGAGATAAGAAGCTCGTTATTTACCACTGTGTTAAATGTCACGCAATGCGTAATCTTTATGCGATGCATATACTATTTAGGACAATGGTAGACACTGTTCTCTAAACGTTAAAGGAAAACTGTGTCAAATGGTTGGTTTCAATTAACATCCGGGGACATAGGCCATGGCGATGCATTTCAGATTGGTAATAATATACACCTACACTCAAAACAAGGTATATATCAACAAAGTATATATCACCTCCCACCGCTGCGGGTTCGAATCCCACTGGGAGCTCGACTGGTAAGTGAGGAAGTGTCGATTCTTACTGATGGCGGGAGTTGTACAGAACTGGTTACAACAAATCGACCGTTATATATAACCTTACTTGTGTTGAAAATGACTTAAAACACCATACAAACAAACAAACGTGTAAACAAACAAATATCATCTCCTTTAATATTGAACATTAACATATTGAGGATTTAAGATAATACACTCCAACATTTTTGTTGAAATTGACGCCAACGATGGTTTAGTTCTGCATTCTCGAGTTATGGATATCTCTTCTTTTTCTCAAACGTTTTAAAATATGTAAGTATTTTGCTAGGTTCTGTACAGAGTTGATTTACCAGAAAGTTCACATACATCACAGATCAATCATTAGGTGTTCGTATGCATGTATATTACGTTTGCATATATTACCTACAGTAAGTACATTAATAATGTTTCAGGTTGTTCCTCATAACAATGCCACTGTCGAGTCAGGTCCCAGTTCAGATCCACCCAACACGAATAACAATTCTCGGAGACCGCGAGATTCTAGTCCGCGACGAGAAGCATGGAGTCCCGGGTCACACCCAAGACAGAGTACGGCCTGGGTTTAGCAGGTGCACGTTTTGATGTAGTCTCTTCAGACTGTTTATACTAGTCGATACACATATTTCAATGATGTCTTTTAATGCATTTAATACTTATGTGCAATGCGCCGTTGGTGTAGTAATGCATTGCTTGATCACACTGATTGTTGTTTTCATCGCTCGTTTTTCTTGTGCTGTTTAATACTGTGATATGTTCTTCAAGTTGTCAATCACATGTACTCAGTGTTTCGTTTCGGGCACACGCATATTGTCTATGCGCATATATGCAATAGATGATCATAGATCATATGTCGTGTTTATGTGCAAACACGCGTTTCGTTTCATACTTACACTTAATACAATAATTTCGATTGTGTTGCTTTGTGTGCGTCGGGATTATATTCACGACGATATTTCGTGATTTCGATAAAACTTGAAACATGTGTATTTCGGTGTCATCTTTTGTATGCAAAGCTTCACAATACAACATGATAAATGTGTGTACATTTGCTACCACATGGGTAAAGTGTCATTTTAATTGTTAAATGTTTCGTATAAAGGTTTACCACCACCAATTGTATATACAGTCCGAGGTGTAGTTCCTATTATAACAAGTAACGGGTGGTGGTAGAAATAATGGGTGTAAATTGATTATTGGTAAACATTTTCCAACTTTCGAACCTATGCATACATTTCGTGAGCAATATCAATGAAAACAGATGTGCCCTTACACTGTTTAGGAAAGAAACAAACACGTGTTTACATGTCTTATGATCCCATCTTTTCTCGTGATTTTTCAAGTGAAAAGCTATTTGTCTATATGAAAATTATACTGCTGCATTATCTATACTGGATTTGAAGTTGCAGCATATCATTAAAATGTGACATTTTAACATTGACGTCAATGGGGGAAATTAATTGGTGGTTCCCTACCTAAATAACGCATGAGACTATTCATGAAGTAAGCCCTCACAATAAGAGTAAGTCATGGGCGGAGTATGTTATCATTCCCACATCTCAGAGTTACAACTGTCCCCAGTTGATTTCCAAAATTAATGGTACCGTTGAAATTCTGCCAAGCGGTCTGTTATAGGAGGCATGTTGATTAAATATACTGAAAGGAAAAAGAAACGCATAGTGTGTATTTCCGCTATATATTGTATGTTTAATACGCTACTGCTAATCGAATGGTACAGGGCGACATTAGGCCTGTCCTTTCGGAAAGAAGGTCTAAACAGCACCGAACACAAGTTGTTATTGGGTCAGTAACAGTTGGTAATTAACACTGAAAAGATTAGTAGCATAAATTGCTGACAAAAAGAAGTTAAAAAACGAGTATAAACAAGAAAAATGAACCGAGAAAAATGACACGTGCCTGCTATGACTTTGACGCCATTTTGTTTCTCTTGTATTAAAACTGTTATTTTGTTTAAGTGGCTGTGATATACATGTATTTAATGTTATTTATATGATTTGCAGTTATGATAAACCATAATATAATGTATTTGACTACAATCAGATGAATTGTCTCCAGGAATAGATGAATAAAGTCATGTGATACATGTTTAACGGAGCTATATTATATATGCACCGTGTGATATAGGTCTTGTGTTATTTATGGACGAATAAAGTCTTGTGATTCATGTGTTGCGGAGCTATATTACCGTGGGATATAGGCCTTGTATTATCTATGGACGAATAAAGTCATGTGATACATGTGTTATGGAGCTATATTATATATTACCGTGTGATATAGGTCTTGTATTATCTATGGACGAATAAAGTCATGTGATACATGTGTTACGGAGCGTATTATATATGCACCGTGTGATATAGGTCTTGTATTATTTATGGACGAATAAAGGCATGTGATACATGTGTTACGGAGCTGTATCATATATGCACCGTGTGATATAGGCCTTGTATTATTTATGGACGAATAAAGGCATGTGATTCATGTGTTACGGAGCTATATTATATTTGCAGTGTTTATGGACGAATGCTGCCATGTTATACATTTATAACGGAGCTATATTATATTTGAACTGTGATACAGGCCTAGTAGGCATATTATTTGGCCTATTATTTATGCTAACGTATAGTATTTGTTTTAGAGGTTTTACTATTTATTAAACTATTTTACACTTGTTACACATACTTGTCTTTTTGACATCATTCTGCTTAATAAATTCATTAGCTACATCATGTATGCCACATAAGTTAAAATACATTTTGCATGCTGATTCTTTACCAAAAAATATAACAAGATTGTAATGTGATATTAGTGTCGACTTATTTCCTTTGTTTATTGTAACAAGAAAAAAATAATTTCTGTAGTTTTTCTTGTCTTTTTTAAAGTTATTTTTTTTATAATGAATTCATCCATATATTTAACGACAGTAACATCTTATTTTTAAAGTAAAAACAAAAAATCATATAAGTATTTCCTAGTCTTAACTTAACTTAACTGAATGCCCACTGAGCTGTAATTTATTTTTTATATGTAAATTAAACAAGCAGGATACCTCAAGTCGAAATTCAGAATTAGAATTTGCTCACATGCATAATCAGTCAATTTATTTACAAATTGACATTTCAAATAAAAAAATTGAAAAGTCGAACTATAACACAGTTGGCTGGAATTTGTTATTTGTATACCTCAAAACTATGTTTAAATACGTATTTATCTATAATCATAATTATTTTTACCATGACGATATTGTGATACAGTTGAATAAACAAATTGCTGTAAGGCTATTTCCCTCTTTTTCTTTCTTCCCCTCCCCCCCAAAAAAACAACACCACCACCACCACCACCGTTGCCATCACAATATAGCTACCATCGACGCATATTATCGTGCACTGCAAATGATTAGCACCGACAACCTCAATAATGTTCCGCAGTTTAAAAACTAGAAATATGTCCCTTGAGGCCATTATGAGATCAACGGGAACATTTCTTATCGAGGTTCAATATAAAAATGCCAACGTTTGATATAAAATGATCATGTTTGCGCATTTTCAACCCTATAGCCCAACTATTGTTCGCCATCGAACGCCGCAGTATAGAAAGTACAAAGTGTATACTGCGGCGTTCGATGGTTATGTATTTATATAAACCAATAGTATATATGTGTAACGGAAGTAAAACAAATCCCATAGAGTCCTGTACACTATTTTACAAGCTTTCTAGTTTGCCATTTTTTCAAAATGAAGTTCAAACTAATGTTCATTTAATATTCTTAGTGATGTGACCTTCCTCTCTAGAAAACTACTGAGAAAAGTAAGGGTCATGTGGCATATAAGAAAATAAAATTCTGATCTTTACTGACTCCGTGAACAAACTGCATTCATTCGGCACCTTTTACATGTATTCTACTTTCACTTACAAAACTTTCCAGTTGATAAATATAATCATCATACAACCATGCAAATGGTTCTTAGATCTCACATACAAGTCAATAAAGTCATTTCAGCCAGAAAAACAGGCCTTAAATACGCAGAAATGCCTTTTACGACAAACAAAGTTAGCGATTATATAGTTGGGAACTCCTTTCGATACACCAGGCAGACCATTCTGTGATGTATGGTCACCGTCGAAGTTCCAGTATCCGATATGGTGACCATCGAATAATGCTGTTAGTGTGATGTATGGTCACCGTCGAAGTTCCAGTATCCGATATGGTCACCATCGAATAATGTTGTTAGTGTGATGTATGGTCACCGTCGAAGTTCCAGTATACGATATGGTCACCACCGAATAATGCTGTTAGTGTGATATATGGTCACCGTCGAAGTTCCAGTATCCGATATGGTCACCACCGAATAATGCTGTTAGTGTGATATATGGTCACCGTCGAAGTTCCAGTATCCGATATGGTCACCACCGAATAATGCTGTTAGTGTGATATATGGTCACCGTCGAAGTTCCAATATCCGATATGGTCACCACCGTATAATGCTGTTAGTGTGATGTATGGTCACCGTCGAAGTTCCAGTATCCGATATGGTCACTATAGGAGACCCTTATTATGTGCTACAATTGTATGATATATTAGTCGCCTGGGGAACCATGCGAATATGTTCCCCAGGCGAATATATTTGTGCTTATGTTTGGTTTGTGCAATGGAAGGAAACATAATTTGTGCTAGACAATGTTTAAATTTGTACTGGACTTTTTTCAGTAAAATTTCTGATATGACAACTAAATATGTTAATTGGAATCCATCTGATGATTTACAACTGTAAGCGGATTGTTCGATAAAGGCAAAACTGCTTGATTTTGTGTATCGTGCGTTTTACCCAAAGTATGATTTCTCCAGACTACAAGTTCTCCCTACTACTACTACAACAATCTCTACCTCTGTCAACCTCAAAGAAAGTAGGGTGAACGGTTAGGTCATGTGATTATTCAAAAAAAATTATAACGATGTTTATAATACATCCTTTTGCGTGATCCGCAAAGATAAAATATAGACCTATATTAAATATTTTCATTTTTTTTCTTTGAGTTATTTTTAATAGTAATTTTCTGCGATCGAGCGGTTTACATATGCGTATCCATTGAGGAGACCTAAGTACGTATTATTTTTGTAGTAAAATAGTCCCATTTAAAACTAAATTGTTTTCGTGCATTATTTCAAATCTTGCAACATCTAATTTGCAGATATTCGGAAAATTTTATTTACACAAGAAATAAATAAGTTTCAGACAAATATATTCCAATTTAAGATGTTTTACCAAAATCTTGTTATTTAGTAGTTAGCAGAGACATATGTGAGTGCAAGGAACGATAACTCTGCGTGGAGATTGCTACTACAATTTGTTTTATTCAACCGGAAACCATTTTAGAAGGTACGTGGGAGCGACTATAGGTAAAGTTAAAGAGGAAATGGTTCGATGGTCTTTGCACAGAGTGTGTTATATACTTTATACCGAAGTCCCGTAGGATGTGCCGCAGTAGAAACAATATACCAACTCCCATGCAATGTGCCGCACCGTAAACATGATATCTAATAGTATGATCCGCAGTTTAATATTCATATTTACTCCGATACAGGTGAGCTTTTCATAGTGCATAGAACAAACATGTTATGGATTTTGAAGCCCAAAGAAAAATTATTACGTTTTAGACAGACAGTAATGAACTAAGTAGGAAATAACACCGGCTAAACAATCTCTTCATATTCTTTTACAAAAAAATAAACTATGCTTGATTTTAGTGTATAGAATGTTTTCCCGACATAACTGAGTTCATAATTATGCAAATTAATGAACCATATATAACTTTTGAAAAAAGTATGTTATTTGTGTACATAGTCGCTCTTGGACGGTTGTGCGCGATAAAGATGCGCATAAACAACTGTAAGAAATGTACGGTGGCATGTAGCTGCCGTCGTGATAATTCAGTCTATATCGTCTATAGATATACCGATATAGATTTTTGTGGAAGCCTATGGAAGCCCTTTAACGGTTCCGTAGTTGTTCTTATAAGTCGACTTATAAGGGCTTAGAAGTCGTTTCGTCTTCATAGTTGAAAATAGTATCGCGACTGAATTATCTCGACGACAGCCACATGCCACCATTGACATGTCTTTAATTCGACCTATTTTAGGATAGAACTAATAAAGACAAACAAAAATAAATTTAAAATATCATTATATCGAATTATTGCAGGAAACATTGTACATGAGAAGAATACGTAGTCCAGAATGACTTATAGACCGCATATAAATTCCATACTTAGTATGGTATGTACTATTATATAACTGTTATTAGCGAGAATAATTGAATTGAATTGGAGTTTTAAGGCGCACCAACACATGCAAAGGTTATATGGCGCCTTACAGACATGAACATGCCAGGCTCATCTTCCATTTACATCGAGATAAAATATGGAAAATGGGCCTAGAACCTTCTCACCCTGAACTGCAGAGTTGCTGCAAATTCTATCGTAGAAACTCCATTTACGCTGGAGCCACGTTATTGTTTTTCTGCCACTGCTCTTTGATGCGAGCGAGATGGCACCTGAAACAATGCAGGGATCATGATGAAGACCTTTAATGGACATGAACAAAAAATGATAAAATGAACATGAATTTGGGGGGGGGGGGGGGAGGGGGATTCTACCCCTCTGCCTACCCCTCCAAAGGGATCTGCACTGGCCCTATTCTTTGCCCCGTGACCAAACGGGGGCACCCGGGAACCACACGGGGATAGCGAGAATAAAAGTATACTTCGTGTGACTTATTAGAATACATTGTAACAAAAGCAATAAAATCCATATTAATACAGTCACTGACGAATGAATATCCATCCATTTGCAAGGTTTTCACTCTGTATATTAAACGTCTAGGCATGCAGTTTAGAAGTTATTCAATATCTCTGAAAACGCTGAATAGCCCCTTTTGGACGTTACCAGTTATGAATTGGGTTATGTGTATGGACGGGCCGTAACTACTGTTGTAGAATTTGTGGCCAACCATTTTACAAACAAATGTAAAATGTTGCAGTAAAATATGTTTAAACCGATAATTTGGATTAATTGTTTCAATCAGACATATAAAGAGTGAAATTCGGTACATTTAATTAAAAAAAAGAAGGGTGTAATAAAAGAAAACACATGTAATTCACTATTCATTGTTTTTTATAACACAATTTGAAGATTATAGACATCTGTGGAAAACATATTTTTGAAGTAAATTTTATTTTTGAGCTGTATATTTATAACTGTATACTGATACAGACGAGATGTTGAGCCATTATTTCAATACATTTGGTTACAATTAGCCATTTCTTGTAAGAAAGCCTTTAAAATAAGTGATGATGCATTAAATAACCAATAGGGTTGCACGTATAACTGCCATTGTAATATGGTATGTTGTGTAAATGGTAACATCCAAGAATAACACTCTCACTTCACTCAACCATTATTCCTTTTCTGTCAACTGTATTATATTTGTTTTCATGTATGCATTGAAACCATGCTTTTGTATGATGATGAATCAAATATATGTTCTGTTCTGTTCTGTCAAATTGACTCGTCACAAGTTTTGATTTTGTCAAACCTACTATACAACTCAATATAGTGCTATGCTTTAAAGGAAATGTAGCGACACGGCCAAACCATCTTCATTATTGAGAGATTTGAAATACTTGAATAAGGGTGAAATAATTATCATTATTATATAACCTATAAATAGACGCGTTTTCATTGGCTAAAAAGTAATTTTTTAGAAAAAATATCTAGCGATATTGACCTGTTTTTTTCTGATATTGACCAGTTTTATAAAACTGTCCCGAGATGTGATATTATTGAAAAAATCTATTGTTTAATTGTTATAAACTGTCAAATTCAAATTGAGGGTTATATAATAAAACAGTTATGGACGTTTCAGCTGTTATACATGATGTTGATATGTACCAAAAAATCATTATTGACCTCGGCTATCGCCTCGGTCAATAATGATTTTTTTGGTGCATATCACATCATGTATAACAGCTGAAAAGTCCATAATTGTATAATATCGGATGATAAACGAGGAAGATATGATCATTTGAAGTTTCTGTTGAAATGGATATGGAAGCGGCCATTTTGAGAGCTATGACATCACGGTTCTAAATGACCATATATGGAATATTTATAAATATGAAAATTTACTGATTTATAGGGGAAAGATTACAGCAACTGTATGAATAATATGTGATACTTAATGGCAATAATGCTTTATATGACCAGTAAAAAAAATCATTCATTTGCAGTGATTTTCTTCGTTTTAAATGATATTCATCAATATTCCATATATGGTAATATGGAACTATGACGTCATAGTTCTAAAAATGGCAGCTTCCATATTCGTTTTAGAACAACCTTTAAATGATCATATCTTTTTTGTTTATCATCCGATTTCGATAATTCTTTCACCTTTTTCAAAGTTTTTTAGAACTCTCAATAACAGAGCCTGTTTGGCTGTGTCGCTACATTCCCTTTAATGATTTATGCAAAGTAATAACAAGACAAACCGTTCTTTGACATGATTTTCGGTCCGTTCTTCGTTTGACACGCGTAATAGTTAGGGTTAGGGTTAATGTCAGGTTTAGAGTTAGGTGAAAACCAACATGCTAATACAAGTTAAGAGTTTCTCCCCCGTTACAAGTGACAAAACGCTGTGATGCTGCCAAAGTACGACTTCCAAGAAGTTATGATAGCACCTATAGCACTCATATTATTATGTATCATAAAATATAAGCGTTTTTCATTGGTCTAGAAGCAGTCAAATGTGATCAAATAGTTTTGACCATTCTCATTGGAAATATGCCAACCGTTCAATAGTTCATCACGTGACCGTGCAATAGTAAATTTTGCGTGCAATAGTACTTCTTTGTCATTGACGCGCTTTTTTTTAAAAAAAACACTAAAAAAGCAAAGCGTCACGTGACCGTGCAATTGTCGATCTGTGTCAGTGACGCACTTGTTTAAATGAACAAAGGCAGCAGATACATTGTTTACACAGCTCACACTCCAAACTTTAATTTTATTAGTAAAAATCAAAACTGTTATATTTTATGACATATAATAAAACAACTATTTAATGCCTTAGGAGTCAATGGATTAGAACTATTTATCCACTGGAGTGACTACTGACCCGAGACGGGTACTGTTGCACGAGGCGGCAATATCACTCCGATAAATAGTTCTAACCGTTGACATCTAAGGAATTAAATAGTTGTATAATAGATAGATAGATATACATTTATTTCCAATTTCCAATAGGCTTAAAAGCCCGTGCGGATACAACATACAATTTCACAAAGCATGTCAACAGTGTAGGTATTACAAAAAATACATGACCAACTATAAATATGCAGTTTATCTTAACTGAACTGATACAATGAGAAGGCGTATATATAACACTTCCTTACATAACTCAATTACAATTCATCATAGATACCCGTTGTTGAGTGAAGACAAGTTTTAACCCAGTAAATGAAAACACTTCACTAACAGTCAAACTACAAGACACGCAGTCCCAGTAAATGAAAACACTTTACTGACGTATTACCAATGTGCTTGCATTCTTCACCAAAAAACGTTTCTAAGTAAAATGGTCAATACGCCTTTTATCATAATAATTAATGCATACATAAGTATACAAACATGACATATAAGTTTACAACCATGACATATTACATACATTACATACATTATATTTAGAATATCTAATTTCTGTATAGTGTTTCGTTTCGTAACTTAAATGCTCTTAAAACAAAGGTACAAAGTTTGTGAATATATATCTTATTTTGTGAATTTAATAATTCAAGAAATTTGATCATATTCGGCCTCTTATAAAAATATTTAGGAATATATTGCTTCCTTAACATTACGTATGTTTGGCATTCGAACACAAAATGGAACTCATCTTTAAGTTTATTACAAAATAAACATAGTATATCGTTAAAATGAACTATAAACTGAAATTGTGCATAATATAGATCCTACAGTTCAAGAAATAATGATAATTTATATTATACTAATTATACATGTGAACATGGGTTGAACTTTATGAAAAACATGTTTTGTCTTTAAAACGTATGATATAACAACAACAACAAAGCAACATTATTTACTGAATAATATGCCGATATTGAAATGTTACGGACTGTAGACAGTCCAGTTTTTATCGGTACTTCTCGTTGATACATATTGCGTGCGAACTCGCTGTGAAAGCTTTTCTATTATATG
This sequence comes from Cyrtodaria siliqua, assembly GCA_037043455.1. NCBI lineage: Eukaryota > Metazoa > Mollusca > Bivalvia > Adapedonta > Hiatellidae > Cyrtodaria > Cyrtodaria siliqua. The sequence continues at coordinate 46,651 of JAWPHD010015784.1, forward strand.
CAGTATCATTCTCGGCATTCTTGGCATTCGACGTCCATCGTACATGACGAACGTAGGCCAGAGTGCAAATGTTATGATGGAATTGAATGTACTGACTCTTCTCCCGTGTGACTCTCCTTCCTTGTTTGCCCGCAGCGACAATCTTGGCTGTGCGTATCCTCCTCCCTTTTCAAGTCACGTGTCGGTTTTAGGCGCCATTTTCTTGAACAGTATGATAAAGGATATTTTATATATTTGTTTGTATGTTTATCACATTTGAAGGTTTTTGCAATCCCAGGCTATGCTCGTACAGTCCCCCACCCATGTGGCTGTACGTATGATTAAGCACATAGTCCTTGCTCTTCAGTCGGAAAAGGGATTTTTTTCTCCTGAAACCAGTTCCGAAAACTGTCAACGAGACATCTGCCTTTAAACACCAGCACTAGTATTAAAGCAGTAACTACCGCAATTGCTACTGTTATACCAACGATGTATGGCATATATTTTTTAAATACGTCAGTTGAGTCATCTGGTGGAGATGCCGTTGAAACAATCGTATACTCTAAAAAGTAAATGCAGTAGTATAAGTTTTTTACACATCCCTTTGGATTCGCAAAATTACGGAACTGTGGTTTTGAATTTAATTCATAGTCTAATAATTATACGGTCAGATATTTAATGTTCCATATATATAATTGTAATTTAGAGAGGTCATGTTCCACAAGTCGAACGATAAAAACCTCGAAAATGAGTCATAGTTTAGGTTTACCACCCCTCCAATTGCATATACACATCCAAGCTGTAGTCGAATGTAGTTCCTATAATAAAAAATCCCTCTTTTTGTTCTTGTAAATGGCCAGTACAACTAGGGGAAAAAAGCCTATTGCTAATCGATTTTGTTGTTGTATGTATAAGAAGTGTATTGATAGGTTTTACTGGATATTAATGAACATTTTCCAAATTTCGAATCTATGCTTACACTTTGTGAGCAACTATTAATGCAAACAACTGTACCCTTGACCTGTTTAGTAAACAAAAAAAGACTGTCTGACATGTTTTGTGACCCCACTTTTTCTGGTAATTTTTCAAGTGGAAAATATTTTTTCTATATGAAAGTTACACAAAGCTACATCCTACACTGTTGCCATGTTTTATGTAACTGTATATTGTATCCTCACGGGCTTTTAAGCCTATTGGAAATTGGAAATAAAGTTATCTATCATTATCCATACTTGAGTTGAAGTTGCAGCAAATCATTAATATGTTAGATTTTAACACGGATGTTAATGGGTGAAAACAATTGGTGGTTTCACACCTTTATTAAAATCAGGATAATGTCACATATGTGTAATCCCATTGAAATTGTATTTATGAAGATAACAATAAGAACTAAACTAATATGAATCGTTTTAAACGAAACTCACAGATTAGTATGTTTTCACTTTTATCTAGCCAGTGCTATCCTTGAATAATAAGTTCAAAATTGATAAATTATGTAAATTAACTAATACACATATTAATTGTTCATAAGAGGATATGTGTAACGCTGTGTATTTAGCAATACACATTGTTATCAAACTTCAAGTTTAACGCTCTTTGCATAAAGCGTAAGCTTATTGAACTGAAAGTTTCATGTAAAGTAGAATTATTTGAGGTTTACTTTTATGTATTATTTTAAATGGAACATACCTAAGCAAAGATACTTCTTAACTTTTTAAAACCTTATTCTGTATTAAATGAGTATGTTATATATAATATATAAAGTCTTTAACAGTATAAATGTAAACATGAAATTACATGTTTTTGTTTTATCCAAAAATATGAACTAGATGCTGTTTTCATCTGACTGATACGAAATACTTTTATTTATTTAGTGCAGTGCAACCTATTCCAAACCGGAAGTTCATACGACATGTACGTGACGGTGAACTACCCGACAATAAATTCCTAAGTCCCCAGCAGGAGTTTGGAATCAACGAAAATAAATAAAGAGGATTAACTTAATTCTATCTTTCAGAAGTTTCATGGATTAAACAAATGGAGCAGGCCTGATGACGTTATTCCTGGTCCTACAGTGTAACACCCGTCGTAACAGTTCGTTCGAATATTATGATTTGATCAGTGTGAATTTATCATAAAAAAGTGTTGGTAGCCAAACAAACACACACATATATTCAGTTGAATTGGAAGGGATTTAGATGCCGAACAATAACATAATAGTTTTGTGATGTTAATTGTATTTATAGATCTTGATCATAATTTATTTTTTTAAAAATGCATGTTCTAAATTTTAACATCTGTAAAAATAGAATGACATTGGATTTCCAACAAGTATTTTAAGTACAAAATCGGTTTTTAAACATTCTTTAAAATTGAACTTCGGATGAAAATAGAATGACCTTGGATTTCCAACAAATATTTTAAGTATACAATTGGTTAAACATGCTCTAAATTTAAACATCGGATGCAAATAGAAGGATCCTGGATTTCCACCTAGTATTTTAAGTATCCATTGGGGTTTCTCATATAAAGGTACGAGAAGAACACGGAAATGTTAAAATAAACGCCGGCTTCAACTATATTCATTTGCTTATTAATTCGAGTAAATATCAGACGATCGGTCACTTTAAGACTGACGGTGCGCACCTCTGTTATTAAACTCTTATAAACACAATACTGTTAATATAATAAACCTTTTTTAATGACGGTTGTTTATTTTCTGCTTGGTGAAACATGTAAATGAGTTTCTTACTTGGACAAAGTGTCGCACACCTTCCTGCATACCATGAGCCGGACTCGTGATAACAGATCACTGAACATGGCTGGCACTCTCCCAAAATGTCCACCAAATAAAAACCATATTCACACGCATTACTAATTACAAATAAACTTAACAGCTGTATCAGGCGGCCTGCGTCTGTAATGGAAACAATTAGCCCATGTGTTAAATAAACTGAATTTAGCATATTTACATATTGTTGAATACAGAATCGATGGTTCTATAGATTCGTTTAAGTAAAACTAAAATCTTAAAGTAGCTATCCCGCCAACAACAGCCAAATGTTACAACATATGTACACCGTTTTCAAAACTACTGACGGCGAGGTAGATACGATATATATAAATTACATATTTTGAGAATTCAAACGGCGTTAACTGTTAACCATCCAGAACCAAACCCTAAAACTGAAGGGTTGAAATAAGGGTTACCAACTCTTAATTTATTTTATGCATATTCAATCACGAGTATTTTACGTACCCGTGACAAATCCTATATTTTAAACGGCACATATACATTATTATATGAACTTCACACCTGTATAGAGTTTGATAAAAATGTTTTGTAGTGTATTTTTGCCGCTATTTGGCGGTTAGCTTCTTTAAGTCATTAACTTAAATATGTTAAGTTCTTTACTTACATATATTATGTTGTTATATTAGTCCTACTCTTGCTTTTGTATTATTGATAAATCTATTTATCACATAACTTACGGTGTGGGAGTGGAATAACACCATTCTATACTTTCGATATAGCACTAGTTATATAAGTATGCAAATGAGCCTAGTACGCTCTGTCAAAAAAAATCGATAATGACTATGATCCAATTCCGACGGTTTAAAGCGACAGGCAAACTGCAATAAAAGTCGATATGTGAGTTATGTGATAAATAGAATATAACATTCGTTCTCATTCATTATTGAATTTATTAAACTCGTTAGCAAAAATGATATAATGCTCGGCAAGAGCCTCGCATCAAATCAAGAGCCTCGCATTACATCATTTTGCCAACTCGTTAAATACATTCAATAATGAATGAGTACTCATGTAAGAACCTCTATATATCCACTGTCTCTACAAACTATGTGTGTAAACAAAAGCATACTAATATTAATGTGAAATACTTTACTACAAACCAAAAGATATAATATAAAAACGAATAACTAACTAATATAAAAATAAAATAATATTAAATGAAAATTATCTGTAGTGTTTTAAAACATAACTCACTGTTCATTTTGACGCTTTGATCACTAAGGAGTCGATTGTCTTATGCAATATTTCAGACTAGGGTCTATGTGAATGTCGTGCTGTTATGCTTGACAAATACTGCCAAAACACTTTCTTGACCAACACTACCAAAATACTTATTTGCCTATTGGGCTTGATTTAGTAACACTTGGGGAATACCATACTATTTATAGATTGTTCATGAGACAAGTGAGGATTCCATCATAGACACGTATGCTATTTAATGGAAGATTCGAGCTATGGATCTCTAAAACAAGATTTGTAGTTCGATACATGTATGTGTTTGAAATTTTCGGTAAAGCCAACATTTGGTTAGGTCGACATTTCAATTTTGTTCATATTCAGACGTTGAACGATGTTTGAACCAGCTATTAGCTTGCCATACACATATGTTAAAAGCTCTAAAACGCACGTATTCTATTAACTATATCTACATAATTATTCACGAATAAACATGGTAGCATGTAAACATATAAGTATTAATAGTATTAATGGGTAAACCTGCGTATCAGCTATAATTAGTCAATAACAAGTTATTTATACACACACAGGTTAACCAATAGAACATATAAATAATGACAAGCAAGGTTTTATAGCTGCCGAGAGACAAGAAGTTAACATAATAATATATCGAGTCACGGGTGTTAAAACAATATTGAAAAAAGTAAATGTTGTCACGGAGACATAAACACGACACGACCCGTTTTTTCTTACATTCTTCCCGATTTTTACCATCAGTTCTTCCTACCAAGCATTTTAAATCAATGTGGGCGACCTCTCTTCTTTCTGTTCAAATACCTTGACATGCCTTACATATTCATTACAATTACCTTGTTACATCAGCACAGAAATACAATTGTTCACATGTAAGGGATACGTGTGCGTTAGAGTGTGCATTACAACACATATAAACTGTTCACTGTTACCATGTGTAATTATAAGATTGCGTTATCAAAGTGAAAAATGTAAAGGAACTGTTGCTACCATCAGCAATAATGAAACCAATGAAAATTTACAAAAAAAAAAAGAAAAAAAAAAAAGGAAATCTGCAGGCTTGAACCTTATCTTCCTGGGCAGTAACACGGCGCCTCGATCGACTGCACTATTAAGGCTTGAGAATGTTCCGTCGCTAATATACATTTCAGTAGACTGGTTTACGAAAACGTCATTTCAGCAAGTGAAATGGTAACCTTTCAACGTTACAAAATATGTGTTTATACCATTCAAGTTTTTCAGACGAGTTCTCTAGGAATTCAAGTTGTAAAGCATGCTTATTGCCACTTACATGGGTCACAGTCTGTTAACCATGTACAGATATAAAAGCCATATAAGAGTCAGCTGCCTTCGGCAGCTGAATAATATGACTGATACCTGATCTTATTATATACCTACATTTACAGTCCAATCAGCGGTTCGTATTTGTACCACGTGATTGTACACTTAATGTTCTATTGGACGTTGTACCGTCCCGAAATTACTCTTTTTATTTCATATTCGACGGTCCAAAAGAAGATGGTGGATTTTTAAAAAATATCAGTAGAAATGTCAACGATAAAAACTGAATATCGACAGAAAGTTCCGAATGAGTTAATGGAATCCGAAAAGTTTCGTATGAATTAAAACAACAACAATCGTTAAAACAACAACAATTGAATTGGATTGGGGTTTTAAGGCGCACCAACACATGAACGCTTATATGGCGCCTTACAGGAATGAACATGCCAGGTTCATCCTCCATTTACATCGAGATAAAATATGGAGAACGGGTCTAGAACCTTCTCAGCCTGAACTGCAGAGTTGCTGCAAATTATATTGTAGACACTTCATTTACGCTGGAGCTACGTTATAGTTTTTCTGCCACTGCTCTAGTGATATGAGCGAGATGGCACCTGAAACAATGCAAGGGTTTTGATGAAGACCTTTAATGAGCATGAACAAAAAATGATAACATGAACATGAATTTGGGGGGTTCTACCCCTCTGCCTTCCCCTCCAACGGGATCTTCAGTGGCCCTATTCTATGCCCCGTAACCAAACGGGGCCCCCGGAAACACACGGGGCAAAACAACAACAACATGTTGGAACAAGAAGAAAACAATTGTATTTGTATTTGGTTTTATTTTTTTATTTCCCCCTGTAAATTTAGGTATGTAATAAAAAAGGGTTATTTAACAGTGTATTGTGCAAAACTGGTTTTTATTGTCCTCGTACATGTTGTGGGGAAAGTCATATTTGGACTCGAAGCCTTTTAATAATGGCTATTTAAATACATCAATTTGTTCACTATGCGGGTAAAGTTTATTTATAATTAAGATTAAGCTGAGTGTTTTATTCTTTTTAAAAGGACCTGAAACAGAAATTGTATCGATTGCACAAAAAGATAATTAGAGGCTAAGCAAAGACAACAAAAAAACCCCAGTTTCTGTCTTATTGTGTATTAACAAAGCAACAAGCAAATAAGCAAGCAAGCAAGCAAGCAAGCAAACAAACAAACAGGCAGGCAGGCAACATTTCTAAAATGCCACTATATTGTGTTATTCCATTTGACATAGAATTTGTTGAAAATCGCACCGCGAGTAAATGTCGAAAAGCAAAAAGTCCTTATAGCACACCTATCTGCCTGTCTGTCTGTCTGTATGTCTTTTGGTTGTAACACATGTTTTATTGAACTGTTAGTTGTATATACATTGACACAAAGAAG
>JAWPHD010015785.1:0-15000 GCA_037043455.1 Cyrtodaria siliqua
AATGTTTAGATTCTATTTATTACATAACATATAACGTCACATTACGTCAGTAAACGTACATTAACGTGACGTCCATGACGTCATTAACGTTATGTTATACCACTAGTGGAATATCGAAAATATTGAATGGTGTTATTACACTCCCACACCGCATGTTATGTGATAAACACAGGTAATGCCATTGTCTTTTGTACAATCAGTTATAATTTAATTGAATATCATTAAAGCGTTTTAATTACCGAATGTTTTTGTAATATGTAATATGTAGAATGTTTATTTTTCCAGAAAAGCACTTCAAGACATATGGCTACATGTTTTGACATATTATTGTATACGAGCTGCAATTCATGATAGTATCTTTCTGTTTATTATACACTTCTTTTATTTATCCTTTATACATATTTATTACATTTCTATAGGTGAAAGACTGGGATTTCTCAGTGAAAGAATATTCATATTCGCTAAATTTTAATAACTAACTCCGAACACAAAAAACCTAACTGCGACGTTGAGTACGTGTTGGTGACGTCGGCGTCATCCGCCGATAACGTTAAATAAAGGGAATAATTCCGGTTAAAATCATACATTATTTGATTACAAATATAATAAATACATTATTTAACTGTTGTAATCGATTATATAAAAATCCTTCACTCGATGGTAGGCGTGTGTTGTTTTTTTTCACTCACTCTCATACGCTCGTTCGTGACAATAGAACCACACGTCTACCATCTCGTGAAGGATTTCCCTATAATCGATCCCAGCAGTTAAATAATGTCTATTGTTATACTTTGTTCCAGCGGCTGACAAATTAAACTTCTGTGGCGGCAGCTCTGGACGTGAGACAAAAGAATCTGTATCAGTGGAGATCATGTTTGACGGCTCAGCAGAGAAGTTTAACGCCTCCCAGGCCAGTAGGGAGTGTCGGTGTAGCATAACAAACACCGGCCTTGAAGAACAAGATGTCGTGTTTACCGTGATAGATATACGGCTTCAACTTACTACAAAAATGAAAACAGGACAGCTGAATGTTCTGCTGCCAGTTTCACATCCGATGTTCTTAATGCCCAGTGTGCAAATACAACAATTCACCACGAAGTGAACTTTAAATATGAAGAACGATATAACCTTGCGCTTAATGGTGGTGCTGAATCAGATATAACGCTGGGAAACATATACGAAAATGGTCAACGAGATTCTCCCGCGATGGTTTGGATATCGTTAGAAGGTAATGTAAGAAAAGTAATAATCTACTTTAAAAAAGGAATAGCGTGATCTCAAACGTCTTTGTATTCATTGCTCTCTCTCTCTCTCTCTTGTCTCCTCTCTCAACACATTGATTAGGTTCATAACATAATATAATCTCTATGTGCTAAATGAAATTCATTGGAAGAGCCGAAAAGTAAAACAGACTTCCAATGATGTTTTTTTTTGTATGATGTTTTACGTCATTTTCAACACATGTAAGGTTATATATGACGGTCGATCTTTTGTGGTGGAAGCAGACCACCCACTTTTTCTAGGAAGAACTAAATTACACAAACAACCATATAAAGCCCGTCTTATTTCCAATTCTAGTTCTTGTACCACTACAAATATCTCCAAACTTTTAACATCATGTCTTACTGCCGTTACATATCACGTTAAGCAATATTGTGCTAAAGCTTATGAAAACTCGGGGATTAATTTGTTTTGGTCTATTAAAAATTCAGGCGACGTTTTTGATAAAACTTGCAATGAACGTCAAGCTTCATCTCAAGAAACTTGTGCTAGGGAAAATACTACATTTTTGGCCTGTAACATTATTAATCGTTTTTTACTAACAACAGTTTGGACAATTACACTATGTGGACTTGTGAATCACTTATTTTTCTATTAGATAATATTTTCGTCAGGTATGTAACTACCCTTTATAGACAAATTGTTGGTATCCCTATGGGTACGAACTGTGCAGCCTTGTCGCAGATTTGTTTCTATATTGATATGAAAGAGATTTCATGCTGGGTCTTTCACTAGATACCCAGGCAGGTGCTATTGAAGCCTTTAATGACACCATTCGGTATCTGGATGACATATTGAGCATTGACAACACTTTCTTTTCTACTATAGTTAATAATATATATCCTAAAGAACTTCAACTTAACAAAGCAAATATTTCTGATACTAACACTTCTTTTCTCGATTTACATCTCTCTATTGAAAATGGTGAAATAATTAGCAAAATCTATGACAAGAGAGATGAATTTAATTTTGATTTTGTTATTTAGATGAGGATGTTCCCCGAGCAACTTCTTATGGGGTCTATATGTTTCAACTTATTCGTTTCTCTAGAGCTTGTACTTGAGTTGAGGACTTTAATATTCGTAATCTTTGTGTAACTAAAGCGCTACTTCATCAGGGCTAACGTTACCATAAACTTCGTAAATCCTTTGCAAAATTGTATTATTGTAACCCTGATCTTCTTTCCAAATATAAAAGTAATTCAAGAACTCTTCTAAAGGAGTATGAGAGTGGACCCTTGGAAACGGCCGTACACGATAAATACGAAATATTTATCGTGTTCGGCCACAACCTGACAAGGTTTATCAAAAGAGGTTATGGTCCTATCATTTTGCAACGCACTGCATGCTTGACGGGGAACCCATTTACAGTTCGACACTATGCTTTCCTCTTTAATTGTGCGATGACCGGACAGGCTGTTGACCCTATGATGACGTCTACCTAAAGCCCAAAAAGGACGGTGTTTGTCTGCAATATTGTCTTGTCGTGCCCTGAATGATTTATTCTCTTGTTGCTCTGGCTTTTGACAAGTCATTGAGTACCTTTTTGTGGCTTTCTAGGCTATTGTTTTTTGTATTTATATATACACGAGTGTCTTTGTGTTTTACTTATATTGCCTATTAATGCTGCCTTGTTGGTTAGAGAATAGTTCATAGCGGGCATTTCTTTATTTACACTGTCCCGTTTTATTTAGATGACAGTAGGGTAAGTGTGAGGTTTGGTGCACCCTAGAACCTGGTTTAAACCCCCCCAGCGGCCTTTTTTGCCGCTGACCGGTCGAAGACGGCAGCCCTATTGTCAACCCTTTTTGTGTTTGTGTCGTCATGTGCCCTTTTTCCTTATTAGCATTGTCATTCATGTTTGTCGTTTTGCGTGTTTTTGGGTTTACTGTGTTCTGTGAAACCTGTTTTTCCTGTTCGACTTTTGTACTTATTTTCATTTTACGAAACTCAATGGTTAAACTAACAGGAAGTTAACATAGTACTGATCAAGACAGACATGTACACATGATGCAATTGTGCCGCTAATGATTCGGTTAGAAATTGAGTGTACAAGGAAACCAGTGATGTGGTTTGCCGCAAAAGTTAAAACAGCTAATTATAACGAGTATTTAAACGGTTTGATAAGCATTGCTTCATGATTGCGATTATGAATAAATACTGAAAAGCGGATCCCTTGGAAGCAACACACACAAACAAGAGATACAAGTAGCAGACTGGGTTTTATTGAGTCTTTTCATGAGAGGTAATGTTGAGTGCAACACCTCTCAGGCCTCCTAACACCGGCTTAAGCGATATTCTACCTTAAAGCCACAAAGATTGGACTTGATGATCCCAAAGGACCAGTAAGTAATAACACTACTGATTTGTAGTCGGGCGATTTTTTACGGCCGCCACACAGCATTAAACAACTGCTAGTGTGAATGACAATAAATACTGAAAAATGGATCCTTTGGAAGCAGCAAACACAAACAAGAGATAAACGTAGGGGACTCGGTTTTACTGAGTCTGTTCATGAGAGGTAATATGAGGGCAATACCTCTCACGCCTCCTAGCATCGGCTTAAGCGATATTCTACCATAAAGCCACAAAGATTGGGCTTGATGATGATCCCAACGAACCAGTAAGTAATAATACTACCGATTTGTAGTTGGGGCAACTTTTTACGGCCGCCACACAGCACTAAACAAAAGCTAGTGTGAATGTCAATAAATACTGAAAAATGGATCCATTGGAAGCAACAAACACAAACAAGAGATAAAAGTAGCAGACTCGGTTTTATTGAGTCTGTTCATGAGAGGTAATGTTGAGTTCAACACATCTCACGCCTTCTAGCACCGGCTTAAGCGATATTCTACCTTAAAGCCACAACGATTGGGCTTGATGATCCCAAAGGACCAGTAAGTAATAACACTACTGATTTGTACACTCGGGGCGACTTTTTACGGTCGCCACACATCACTAAACAAACGCTCGTGTGAATGTCAATAAATGCTGAAAAGTGGATCCCTTGGAAGCAACAAACACAAGCAAGAGATAAAAATAGCAGACTGGTTTTATTGAGTCTGTTCATGAGAGGTAATGCAAAGTGCAAAACCTCTCACGCCTCCTAGCTCCGTATTAAGCAAAATTCTACCTCAAAGCCACTCAGCTTACACCTGGCTTTTTTATTTTACACTTACATTTCTTATATTTTATAGTTCAAATAATTTAAAATATAAAACATCGCACATTTGATATTTCTTTATTGATTGCACGTATTAACCATATCGCTTACGTTTCAGCAGAAAAGAGTGGTAGGGTTATTTCAGTGTCATGCTATGAAGTATTGCCGGCTTTCTTATCAACGTCAACAGTGACAAGCGCTGGATCAACACCATCAACACCGTCAACTCAAACAGCGCCTACATCGGCCGAAACTGTCACGGAAAAACGTGATTCATTGTCAGGTTATATACATTAACATAACACGTCTTTGTGTATATATATATATATACTAGTCTCGATCATCCAGACATCTCGCAAAGAAGTCCAGAAGAAGTCCAAACGATGTCAGTCGCAGTCAGCTTGAGTGTGTCTGGATGATAGAGACTATATATATACCTGTAAAAATGCACAAGTAACGTAATTATATCAATTATCCACAAGCTTCTACTTGTCTTTAGTATATGAATTTTGAATAAAATAAATTGACTGTGTAGTTCAAAAGGAATTGATTTAATATCCTCTAATATATTCGTATTTTCCACTTCGTTTCAAATAGTATATTACATACTAAGGCACGGGAGAGAGTAGTGTGTATTAAACTGACATGAACATTTAACCAATCTTGTCATACTGCAAATAAAATTCTCAGGATTTCATTGGTCAATGCGCCGTAGACATGAGCCCATGTCTACGTCTCGAGACGTGAACATAAAACGAATTCCCCAATACTCCAATACACAAAAACAAAATGGCGACGATAACGTTGCCGATTCGTTTTGGAAACCGCCGAGTGTTTCCTTCCTATCGCTTTTCTGCGCTTTCCACTGTGTGTAAAAGTCTGAAATAATCGTAAGTGTATTTTTTTTGCAACTTTACAGATAACAAAACATTAACAAAAAGACAAAATACGTTTATTTTATTTAAAAAATCAGCCAAATTTAAAGACGTTAGAGCGATGACGTCACGAAAGTAAACAACGTCTAGTTAGAGTTACGGGGAAATTGGCGCAATAAAAATGAAATCGTGTTTTGGCTGGGTTTTTTTTCCTTAAATAAATGGTTACAACTTTGAAGTATGACAAATTCGTTATTAGGATTCTTGACAGGGAACATGGGCTCACATTCCCTGCCTGGAAATATATATTCCCCCTCGCCTAACGGCTCGGGTGAATATAATTTCCAGGCAGGGAATGTGAGCCCATGTCCCCTGTCAAGAATCCTAATAACTAATAATATCATTAACATCCACCTTTTCAACTACCCAGTTTATTCCAGTGAACGTGTCTCGTAAAGCTACACAGTCTATATATCAATCGATGGCTTCTTTGTAGACGTGTCCTTATTTGTAACTTCATGTTCACCAGCTCATGTCGAAATCGGGTATTTAAGTGAGCAAATATAGTGCAGGAAATCATTTACTGTATAGACATCGACAAGTGCACTTCGTACATATACACAGGTAATAGTAAATTTTCCAGAAAAGAAGTTAGCCTCTTTCGGGCCTCGAACACACGAACTTCTGATTTCTAGTCAGGTTCTCTATCCACTGAACTATAACGCTACTTGAGAAAATAGTATACTAACTACCATTTAGTTTGAGGCAAGATAACATATTTGAACGCAACTCAAGATGGATAAATAAATATATAGTTTATCTTGTCGTACGTGTAAATTAACATTGTCTGGTGTAATACTGTGTGTTATCACTATGAAACTAATACTTCGCGTCAAAATAACTATATCTCGAATTATTATTTAGCGCTTGATGAGTTTGTGTGCGCGCTAGTATTACGTAATTTTGGGATGTTCGTCGATTTGGAACTACTTCACACGTGACTCATTCATATTCATGAGTTATTAACAGTTAAAATAGGGACTGTGTAGCTTTAAGTAATTAATTTGCTTGATACAGTCTTGTAATGGAAAACATATTTCTGAAAGTTGTCGAATTCAATGCAACAAAACCCTACTGTCAACCAATTTATTTTAGAAATATTTACATACTTTCAAATGTATATACATACTCCGTGTACTTGTTTAAAATGCTTATTTTTTGCATGGTTGCGTTGTGTGAAATGGTTGCGTTGTGTGAACGCTCTACGTTTTTTGTTCGCCTTTTCGACCTACCTTTTTTGGGTATCTGCAATTGACCATGTTCAAAAAACTACAGAAATGAAAGAGGATATCTATAACGTGTTAATATCTATACGCAGAGGACAGATTGTGTATTTTCAAAATTAAAGTAATTTAATTTTCGTTCTAGATGACGATGAAGCTCAAAAGAAGACCATTTATCTGGCTGTTTTCATCCCGATAGGTGTTATTTTCGTTGTCATTATTGTGCTGTTCATATGCTGGAAGTATCGGTAAGTTATGTCCATGTTTTATTGAGTATTATATTTATAATGTATGCTTGTTTATTTTGAAAACAAAAGTTTTACTAGTTTGATTCTATAACCGACCCTTGTATAAAACGCAACTCCAATATTAACTGTTCGCTAACTAGACTGTTCCCTCACTAGACTGTTCCCTCACAGAGAGTTTCTCACTAGACTGTTCCCTCACTAGACAGTTCCTTCACTAGACTGTTCCTTCACTAGACTGTTCTCTCACTAGACCATTCCCTCACTATATTGTTCGCTTACTAGACTGTTCCCTCACTAGACTGTTCCCTAACTAGACTGTTCCCTCATTAGAATGTTCCCTTACTAGACTGTTACCTCATTAGACGGTTCCCTCACTAGACTGTTCCCTCACTAGAATGTTCCCTCACTAGACTGTTCCCTCACTAGACTGTTCCGTCACTAGACTTTTCCCTCACTAGAATGTTCCATGACAAGATTGTTCCCTCACTAGATTGTTCCCTCAATGCATTTGGGAAGATGAGGAATAAGAACTATTTAATCCTGCATTAAAACTATTCAAGCATGTAATACAATGCCGATCACAATTTTCAATTCGATAACAGTTGCAGGAGGTTTTACATTTATTCTATGACTGTAAGTCCTAACGAAACTCAGTTTTAATCATATAGTTCTCTCAGTATACCAAATAGTATTCGATGTTTCAGTTTTAAACAATCTGTCTGCTCCGTAAACAATACAAACTGTCAAGTACCAGGAATCCAGTGAGGACCATATGTTAGACTGGCTTGTAGCCAGATATGTTATCCTCTTGAAATAAAGATATTATTATTAGTATTATTATATTATCATTATTATTATATTATTATTATGTTATGGTGAGCTTTATAAACGCCCCATAATACTACTGATATAGATTTACATAACAACTCGTTATCTTTAACTTAGACAAAACATTTTGATATGATTACCATTTTTCCAGGAGAAATAATTTGAAAAAGACGAATGGTCGACCTGATATGCATGCCCAGATAGGCAGTAACACTATGCCCATCTACATACATGATGTCAGTCCAAGTGGACCCGCAGTTCTAGGGTCAGAACCATGTCCAGAACCCATCAATACCATCTCTACTGGTAAAATCCTACCAACAGAAGCGGCAGCTGTAAAAGCAGCAGATGTAAAAGCAGGAGCCGACTATACCATACTCAGCACAGCCACTAGGGCTAATCAACACAACTATTCGAACATTCAATTACATGCAGCAACAGCGAATGAAAATGTGAAACCGCCATCTCAAAATGGAGAAGTCCGTATACTAGTGGGAAGCACGAGTCAAATGCAAAAACCACAATCATACCAAACTAGTTTATTAGTTGGAAAAGTCAACCAGCCAGAAAATAACAATGCTGCGAATGCAGATTATAAGGCAGCCGAGGTTAAGACACCATCAATAAGGAAAAAGGCGTACTCCCACAACATAAAGATCAAACTGGAGAAGTCCGTATACACGTGGAAGCACGAATCAAATGCAAACCCCACAATCATACCAAACTAGTTTATTAGTTGGAAAAGTCAAACAGCCAGAAAATAACAAAGCTGCGAATGAAGATTATAAGGCAGTTGAGGTCAAGGCACCATCAATAAAGAAAGAAGACGTACGGCCACAACTTCAAGATCAACTGGAATAGTGATCCATATAGATAATGTTAACCTTCCGCGTAGTCTTCCAAATTCAGAAAAGAAGGACACGATGTTATCCCCATCCAGTAAGAACCTGCAATTCGGTGAAGGAGGTACACCTGAACAAACAAATAATCGTTTACCTGGAAAGCCCAGTCAAGATAACAGAGGAAGCAGTCCTGCAGTTATCGTGCCAGATACTGACCAACTTAGACATTCGGGAAATGCGTATGTTTTGCCGGGGAAAAGTGGCACTGACACTTCTGTATTATTTGTAAGGTTGTAAAACATTCCAAAGTTAAAACATGTTTTCCTATTTCATAATCGACATTTAAACGCTAATACATGTTTTGTTCAAAAGCATACACGATCACATTGATGAAAATATGGCATACTAACTACTAGAATACAAGAACTACGTATGTTTAAATGGACACTTGGCAATCTTGACTTTTTTATCAAGCATTACACAATTGTAATTTTATTTATCCAGTATCATTTTGACTTAAAACCTGCTTTTTGGGCATATATAATCAAATAAAATTGAAATTTTATACTTTTTCCAGTTATTCTACCTCAGTTTTAAATATTTTATTGGTGCTGTATAATCAACAGTCAGTAATATTTACAAGTAATTGTCTATAAACAATTCCTATAATTAATATTAATGATTGAACAAATGCAAGTTTTGTAGAAAAACTAACGGGACGCCGCGAGTTATAGAAAAGCCAAGACTGCCGTGTGTCCATTTAGATATTGCTACAAACTGGCTTCCTGCTTGCAATTTGTTCAACACATTTCATCAAGCCTTCTGAAACTCACCACCACCTAATTATACTCAGCTATACAAGCATGGGCGTGGTCAGCTTGATTGCACGATAGCGCGTGACTTTAATCTTCCTCCATGTGTAAGATCAGGTTATCTGTAAAACGCGGATAGTCGATATGCAAGAAAATCCGTGTTAACATAATGCTTATCTATTAAGCTCATTTATTTCAATGAATACAATATGGTAGTTTACATATACTACTTGCATGTACATACACGTATATAGGCATTGTCTTTTACGAACTTTTACTAACACATGAAGTTATTGTATAGGTCCTAACAAAATAACATGCACTTCTTATTTTTATTGTTTACTGGGGCCTCAGTTTGAAATACGCACACCTCTAACCTCTATTCGTTTCAGTATTACTGATATGTAAGTTAAGATCAGTTAAGATCATGTTGGAATGTTTGCAAGTAGGCTTCCTGCAAGCGACACCTGTAATGGAAATATTCTTTTTATTACCCCCCTCCCCCTTCCTGCAAGCGACAGTTGTAATGGAAATAATCTTTTTATTACCCCCCCCCCAACAAGCGACACCTGTAATGGAAATATTCTTTTTATTCCCCCCCCCCCCCCCCCCCCCCCCCCACACCACACACACACACACACCCAGAAAAGGTGAATATATGTCTCGAAGATGTATAAATAAATGACACCAATATGACAACACTCCTTTGACAACAGACGAATTCCTGTCTGTTCCCCCCCCCCCCCCCCCCCCGCCCCACCCCCCGCCTCCCCGCCCCCCCCACCCCCAGAAAAGGTGAATACATGTCTCGAAGATGTATAAACAAATGACACCAATATGACAACACTCCCTTGACAACAGACGAATTCCTGTCTGTTTCCTCCCCCCCCCACCCCCCACCCCAACCCACCCCAGAAAAGGTGAATACATGTCTCGAAGATGTATAAACAAATGACACCAATATGACATCACTCCTTTGACAACAGACGAATTCCTGTCTGTTTCATTCAGTAATTGTCTGTAGTTTAGTTACAATAATCATATATATTATCATGACAGCCATTTTGTAATCCATGCAAAGGATAATATGATACATACTATTAGAATTAGTGTTGTAAAAATGTTTATATGAAAGATGCATAATCGAAATTGTAATAAGTTGACAGACGTGTGCGCACCAGATTTCAATGAAATGGATCAACAACATAAGTTTACAAAAATTACTTAAATTTATGTTCTCTACATATGATTAACATTGTTTCTAATTAGCCAGTAAGATTGTTTCGGATTGTCAAAGACAACATAGCACATGAGGCTTGAGAATGTTGATGTTAGAATTACTACTCTACGTTTATTATTGCTTAATTAACATCGTTCAGTGGTTATGCCAGTGTGCTCTGTATGACCAAATCATACTTACGTCACAAGTTTACGTTGCATACTTAGATTGTTATGTCATTATATTCGTATTATTTCTTGTAAAATAAAACATACTTGTATATACATATTTGAAACAGTATTATAATTAAACCAACCTTCATATCTTCAATTATATTTCGGTTACTTAAAAAATGAATTATTGACATAAAACATATTTTTAGCTCGACTATTCGAAGAATAAGAGAGCTCTATGTAATCACCCCGTGGTCGGCGTTGGCGTCGGCGTCCCACATCAAGGTTTGCGTGTAAGCTGTGTTTACAAGTCAATATCTCTTACATTTCTTATCCTACCACAACCAAATTTGTTCATGGGCTTCCTTGTAGCATTATCTTAAAGGCTGCATAAGCAATTTTGGTTCCTGTAACCCATGGGCTCCCATGGAACCCAAATTATGATAGCCCATAAAATGTGCCCCATTTCACATCAAATTTTGCGTGTAAGCTGTGTTTACAAGTCTATATCTCTTACAATTCTTACCCTAGCACAACCAAATTTGCCATTAGCTTCCTTAAAGCATTATCGTAAGGGCTGCTTAAGTAATTTTTGGTTCCTGTAACCCCTGGGCTCCCATGGAACCCAAATTCTGATAGCACTTAAAATTTGTCTGTTTCTCATCAAATTTTGCGTGTAAGCTGTGTTTACAGGTCTATATCTCTTATATTTTTTGTCCTAGCTGAACTAAATTTTGGAATTGGTTTCCTTATAGTATGTTGTAAAGGGTTGGATAAGTAATTTTGTCTTCTGCAAATGCTGGCTCCCATGGAACCCAAATTGTGATGGCCCGTAAAATGTGCAATAAAGGCAGATCTAGGTTTGCATGTAAGCATGTATATATCTATAATTTTGGTTTGGGATTTGTTATAGCATTATGCATCTTATTACTTCGCCCATATTGGGGCATGGGCTCCCTCCTCCCCCCCTCTCTACCCCGCCCCCACTCCCCTCCACACTTTTTTTTTTTATTTCTGTGTTGTTTTAGACAATTCTTACACATATATGTTGCAACCCTCCCCGCCCCCACCACGACACCTCCCGCATCTCACCCCATCACCCCCACCCCCACCCCGCCCCAGACGTGAAACTTTATTTTTTTTTAAAAATATTTCTGTGTTGTTTTAGTCAATTCTTACACATATATGTTGCAACCTCCCTCCCCCTCCCCATCCCTTTCACCCCATCACCCCACACCCCGCCCCACAATTGGAACTTTTTTTTTTTTTTTTTTACATATTTGTTTGTTGTTTTAGTCAATTCTTACACACATATGTTGCCCCCCCCCACCCCCTCCCCCACCCAACCCACCCCACCCCACCCCCACTTGAAACTATTACAATTTTTTTTTTACATATTTCTGTGTTGCTTTTGTCAATTCTTACACATATATGTTGCAACCTCCCTCCCTCCCCCCCACCCCGCCCCACACTTGGAACTTCTTTTTTTTTGTGCATATTTGTTTGTTGTTTTAGTTAATTCTTACACGCATATGTTGCCCCCTCCGCCTCCCCCCTCCCCCGCCCCCAACCCACTCCCGCCTCTCACCCCGCTCCCCCCCACCTAACCCCCACTTGAAAATCTATTTTTTTTTTTTTTTTTTTTTACATATGTCTGTGTTGTTTTAGTCCTTTCTTACACATATATGTTGCAACCTTCCCCGTCCCCCCACTCCGCCTCGCACCCCCTCCCCCCCACACACTTGAAACTTTTTTTTTTTTTTTTTACATATTTCTTTGTCGTTTTAGTCAATTCTTACAAATATATGTTGCCCCCTTCCCCCACCCCCAACACACTCCCGCATCTCCCCCCGCTCTCCCCCACACACCACACCCACTTGAAACGTTTTTTTTTTACATATTTTTGTGTTGCTTTTGTCAATTCTTACACATATATGTTGCCCCCTCACCGCCCACGCCCCCCACCCCACCTACCCCCGTCTCTCACACCCCACCCCACCACCACACTAGAATTTCTTTTTTTATTTTGTATTTTTTTACATATTTCTTTGTTGTTTTAGTCAATTCTTACACATATATGTTGCACCCTCGCACCCCCCTCCCCTCCCCTCGCCTCCAACTCACTCCCGCCTCTTCCCCCGCTCTCCCCTCCACCCCACCTCACTTGAAACTATTTTTTTTTTTTTTACATATTTCTTTGTTGTTTTAGTCAATTCTTACACATGTTGCCCTCCCCACCCCACGCCTCTACCCCATCCCCACTCAAACTCGATTTTCTTTCTTCATATTTTTGTGTTGTTTTGGTGAATAATTACATAGCTTCTTACACCTATATGTTGCCCTCACCAGCCACTCCCCCACCATCCACCCCCGCCTCTCTCCCACCCCCAACCCGCACCCCACTCAAAACTCGATTTTTTTTAATATTTTTTTTTACATATTTCTGTGTAGTTTTGGTCAGTTCTTACACATAGTTATGTTGTGCTCCCAACCCCACCCCACATTGTTGTAGCCTTGTTTTCTGATGGTATATACTAGCTATAAATTTATTATTCTCCGAAAAATGGAATAGTCGAGCTGCGCTGTTTTCCGACAGCTCTTGTTAAATCTTTATATCGATTTTTTGATATCGAGAAATATACTGATTTGCTGGGTGCAAATTGAACAAACCCTGATATTTCTTATGTCGACATATCTACACATTTCGGAAAAAATCAAAAACACTGTTACTTTTATTAATTATCATTATCCCCTTAACTACAAGTTTCATTGACGATTGCCATTTTTCTCGTTATGTCTTTTTCTCTTCCACTCTTTTCAACATTGTCGTTCATACTGACAATGACAGGGAGACAAATTGCTTGCAGTTATGGTATTTCTTTTTCATTTCTTGATATACAAAAATCGAATTATTGATATAGGAATTCAGGTTAGTTATTGAATTCTTTTAAAAAAAAAAAGCGAAGTTTCCATAAAATTACGTAACGAGTACGTACGTTTCTCATATAGCGTGTGTGTGTGTTGGGGTGGGAGTGGGGACGACTTTTCAAAATATGACGAAACGAAAACTGCTTTCTGTTCAGCCACTTAATAAATACATATACAGGTATTGATGTGCACTCACTCGGTTACGGACGCCCCCAGCAGTAAATAAAAAAGCTAAATAAGCAAGCGCTTTTCGTGCTTCTTCAATGACCAGGGGTAGCATTGAAAAATAGGTCCTTAAAGCCCGGTACACACGGTAAGATTTAGCTTATAAGATACGTATTGTGAGACAAATTGCATCGTGTGTACAGGGGCTTAAGACACAATTTATGACCTGAAAGATGTCTTCCAGAAATAGAACATGCTCTTTTTCCATAAGACAAGATCAAAAGCACCGCCATTCGACCACACATGGTGTCACTGTGGCAAAGGTGTACTGCGTTCCAGATTTGACATACATTTCGCAGCATATGGTCTACATGCATTGTAGATTTGTACACGCGGGTATTTTAGTTCGTACATAGCAACATGGCAGGAAACTGGACGAATGATAAAATTGATGATTTGCAGGGATATTATGAGGAAGAGGAAGTTTTGTGGACAGTCACGCACAAAGACTACCACAAGAAATATGTATGATAAGGCGCTTTCATTCGTTTACATTCTGGAAAGATCCAGTATGCACTTATTTGAAGGTCACCAGAAAATCCCATCTAATTAATCTCACCGTGTGTACAGGCAATCTCATAAGATAGATTGTATCAGATTTGTCTTATAAGATTTGTCCTGTGAGATAATCTTACCGTGTGTACCGGGCTTAAGTTAAGTACCTAATTCGAGCCTATTGTAAATAAGCAAACTTTCCATGTGTTTTCAAAAACCTGAGGTAGCAGTTGGGAAATAGGACGCTAAATGATCATTGAAAAAGCAATGAATGTGTGCTTATTTACTGCTAACATGCTATATGACCGATTAGCTCAGGCATATAAATTGAGTTCCGAGTAATTTTTTAAAATATCATTGTTATATTGAACAGTATCTAGGGTATTGCAGTATATAATACTTCGAACTTTACTTTTTTGAAGAAAAAACCAACAAATTAACAAGTTAACTGTACCGTAAAAACAACACTTTGTCGAAAACTCGTTGTTCTTAGAACAAAAACAAAACCAAAACCCATCTAATGAAATACCCGCTTTTATGTTTTAATATGGTGGCGTCGTACGAAAGTGGTATTGGGAGGGCCTCATTATTTGATACAAAATTAAATAATACAAATGTCCCATGGA